>SNQJ01S0072108.1:177437-215139 GCA_010110895.2 Picea sitchensis | reverse complement strand
CTCTCATCCCTTGGTCGTAGACAATTAATGTAATCAATCTAAAGTAGATGTAGGATTTAATTTGATTAGATATCTTGAGGTTATAGGAGGGAAAACTTGAGAAACCTCCCTTGGATGTATGGTAATGTATCATTATTCTTAATTGTAAGAGTAGAGTTGTAGAGCAAGAGAGAATAGGAGAGCAGATAAGAACAGAGACTAAGAAAATAGTTGTTGTTATAGAACCCATGTACAAAAGCACTTGAGTTAATATAAGAATGCTTTGACTCAATTTCATGGTGTTGTGATGAATATTGCTTGCATCTATTGAATGGTATGTTTACAGTTTGCTTATATGCTCTATTATGCATTTTTTTCAATGCTTTGTGTGTATGATTTCATGTTGAATGTATGAAGTCTGTGAGAGGGGGATTATGCATTTCAATTGTTTCTCTTCCTGAGAATTCCTGCAAGGAGTGTAGTGAAAGTCTGCAAGGAGTGCGTTGACAAGATTCTGAGTTTTATATTAGAAATATTGGGAGGGATACCATTGTTCCCATACCAACAGAAGTGAAAGTATATCATAGAGTCATGCAAGGAGTGCGTAGGCCAGGTTGAAGTCTTAGAATTTTTCAAACAGGTGAGTGATTGAAGAACTGTTGTCGCAAGGAGTGTGCAAAGTTAGAAGATTTTAGATAATCAAAGATTGTTGTGAAGGCCGCAAGGAGTGCATGAAAGAATCCCTTAGAATCCTTGAGTTTGAAACAAGATTCAATCTTAGGAGGTATAGACTCTTGGAAATTTCAAAGGGAAGAAGAGGGTCGCAGTCACCTCGTAGAAAGCAAGCTCAAGAGGAAGAACGCCAAGTTATTTGGCCATGAATATTTGAGAACTTGAACGGACAGTTGAGTTTCTCAAAGGGAGAAGCACATATATCCATGGACCGTTGGATCCAGTGGATAAGCGGGGAGGTTAAGGCTAAGTGTATTTCAACACTCGCAATCTCGGGAGGATTAGTATCCATTAGATCTAAAGGGGCGAAAATCATTGATTTGGCACTTGAATTTCATCATTTATGAGGTTGGAAGTGTGGAGGAAGTTGTTTTTCAGAATCCACAATACGCGAAATGCCGACACGATCTGGGTCGTGAGATCGTGGAAGGTTCAATACCATTGATCCATAGCAAAGAAGTCACAAGTTATGACTTTGGGAAAAAGAGAAGAGTTGCATCGTAGACTCATAAGTCACGAAATTCTGATGTACTTGGAGGTGAGGCCCTAGGACTTGGCTGGAGGTCATATGGTGAAGGCATAAGGGAGGAGGTAAGTACCCTTAGCCCATTTCAGGGTCTCAGGAATTGAAGGAGTCCTGGGGAATCACAATATAAATCACAAAGTCACGAAATCCAAAACACATTTTCGGGTTAAGTCAATGGTCATGCCAGTGGTCACGTGGAGTGGAGGTTTGCACCTAGTGCCTTTTTGCGCATGCGTAACTTCTAAGAAGGACCTATGGTATTATTTCTATTGAAGGCTCCAGTGGGAACTAAAGAGCCATTCTGGCTCAGGGGATTAGGAATATCCAAATATTGGGATGTCACGCAGACCCTGCTAAGGTAGGGGTGTTGTGCCAGGTGGTATCAGAGCTCACAAATTTGTTTTCTATAGAGGGAAGACAGGGACTAGTTGTGATTTGAATTCTGTCTAGAGAGATTGAAATAATTTCGCCAAGGAGACGTCAAGAGAGACCCATGCCCAATCCAGTCATGGAAATGGAAATGAGATAACTTCATGATTAATTGGATGCTATGGAGATAGCATAGAGACGAACACCTGATACTAGAGATATCAATGAGGCTTAAAGAAAAACCGAAGGCAGAGCCGAAGAAGAAGTTGTAGCCGAACATGTTGCAGAAGAACGTCTATTCAAAGTTGTTGCAAGAATAGGGGCTAGAGAAAAAATGGACATCTCGATGTATGAAGGAAACTTATACGTTGAGGAGCTGCTAGATTGGTTTAGATCTCTAGATAAATACTTTGATTATGAGGATATCAAAGAAGATAAGAAAGTAAAGCACACAATCACTAGACTGAAAGGGCATGTAGAACTATGGTGGGATCAACTGCAGGATGATAGGAGTTGCAAAGGAAAACAAAGAATCAAAAGTTGGGATAGGATGGTAGAAAATATGAAAGGCAAGTTTATACCCAGATATTACCAAATTAATATGTTCCGAAGAAAGCAGAATTTGAGATAGAAAGGGATGACAATGAAGGAATACACTGAGGAATTTTACAAAATCAACATTAGAGTTGGTCATCATGAGAGTGATGATGAAAAAGTCACTAGATACATGAATGGCTTGAAATATGAAATTCAATATGAGATGAGAATGGTGACAATCAGGAATGTGGAAGATTCTTATCAGATTGCTTCAAAGGCAGAAGTAAAATTGGCTCGAAAGCAAGTTCAAAGGGGAAGAGCTAGAAGTTAGAGTAGAGGCAAAGCAATTTCCCAGGACAGAGTACAGAAGCCCAAGGATGAAGAAACTAAACCTCATAACCACCTAGAAATGGGAGGAAGCTCACAAGGAGGACAATATGCTGATAGGAACACTTTTCCTCAAGCCAAAGGAAGAGGAAGAGGCAAAGGAGGTGACATAAAGTGTTTTTTCTGTGGAAAGATCATACATAAATATTTTGAATGTCTCGATAGAAAAAGGGATGGAGGAGGCTAAGTTCACATTTTAGAAGCACGAACATGAAATGTTGAGGCAGAAGATGCAAAAGGTGGAAGATCCTTAATGATGAGGAAAATTCTCTTGAAGCCAGAGAAAGAGATGGAGAATCTAGTCCAAAGGAACAGTTTGTTCAAAAATGATTGCAAGACCAAAGATAGGGTATGCAAGGTAATTGTTGATAGTGGAAGTACAAATAATCTAGTATCCACTGAAATGGTGGAGAAGCTGGAATTGGAAACAATTGCACATCCAAGCCAATACAAAGTTTAGTGGTTGAAAAATAGACATCAGGTAACAGTCACTAAACAATGTTTAGTTGAATTTAAGATAGGGGGATATAGAGATGAGATCTTGTGTGATGTTATTCCCATGGACGTTTGTCATATTTTGTTGGGTAGGCCATGGCAATATGACAGGAATGTTATTCATGATGGAATAAAGAACACATAAACCTTGGAGAAGAATGGTCGGACGCATATGTTGCTGCCAATTGAAGACAAGAATGTGAAAGAAGAAACAAGAAATACTATACTTCTCATGAGTGGAAAGGAACTTCTGGATGAAGTCAATAAATATGAAGAAATGTAGTTTTTTGTGGTGAGAAAACCTAGAGTCATATTTACTAGTACCTCAATAGATGATCTACCTGAGGAGATTCAGGAAATGATGGAGAATTTTGTTAATATAGTCGTGGACAATTTACCTTTTTCATTGCCACCCATCAGAATTATAAGTCATCACATCAAACTTATACCAGGATCAAGTTTACCAAACAAAGCAGTGTACAGATTGATGTCACAGGAGAATGAAGAGGTTAAGAAGAAAGTCCAGGATTTGATGGATAAAGGGTTGATCAGAGAAATTTTGAGTCCATGCACTTTGCCAACAGTGTTAAGTCCGAAGAAGGATGGTGTATGGAGAATGTGTATAAACTCGAGGGCTATAAAACAAATCACCATCAGGTATATATTTCTTTTACCCAGGATGGATGACTTGATGGATTTCTTGAGTGGAGCAATTTGTTTTTCAAAAATTGATTTGAAATTCGGATATAATAAGATTAGAATTAGGGAAGGTGATGAATGGAAGACAAAATTCAAGATGAATGGAGGGTTGTATGAATGGCTTGTCATTCCATTTGGTTTGATGAATGCACCAAGTACTTTCATGAGATTGATGAACGGATTCTTGAAAGATTCCAATGGGAATTTTGTAATTGTGTATCTTGATGATATATTGATCTTCAGTAAGACTGAGGAAGAACATTTGAGACATTTAACTCTAGTGATGAGGAGGTTACAACAAGAGAAGTTGTTGATAAATCTGAAGAAGTCATCTTTCATGAAGACATAACTCATTTATTTGGGGTTCGTGATCTCCTCGAATGAGTTGAAGATGGATCCTGAGAAGGTAAAAGAAATCAAAGAATGGTCGTTGCCAAGGAATATCTTTGAAGTTAGAAGCTTCCATGGATTAGATAGTTTTTATAGGAAGTTCATTAGAAATTTTAGTGGAATTTGTGCATCAATAATGGACATAGTCAAGAAATGACATAAATATTTTCATTGGAAAGAGGAAGTAGAGAAACATTTCAAGTTGTTAAAGGAGAAGATAACTGGACAACCAGTTCTGGTTCTGCCAGATTTTAGTAAGACATTTCAAGTGAGATGTGACGCAAGTGGATTTGCGATTTGAGCAGTCTTAATTTAAGATAATAGACCAGTTTCATACTTCAGGGAGAAGATAAATGATGCCAAAAGGAATTATTCCACGTATGATAAAGAGTTTTATGCAGTCATACAAGCGCTAAAGAAATGGAGGCACTACCTGGTTCTGAAAGAGTTTGTTTTGTATAGCGACCACCAGGCCTTACAATTTATAACTAGATAGGAGAAACTGAACCAGAAACATGCAAAATGGGTTGAATTTATGTAGAACTTTACTTTTGTTATAAAGCACATTTACGGAAATGCTAACAAGGTTGTTGATGCACTGAGCAGGAAATGTTTGACTCTGCAGGAGTTTCGTGTGAAGACCTTAGGTTTTGATAGCCTTAAGGACATGTACAGAGATGATTTAGATTTCAAGGATGCTTATGAAGCATGTGAGAATCCTATTTTGAGAGACCGAAGCCAATGGATTGAATACTTGATCCAGGATGGATTTCTATTCAAAGGAAATTAGTTGTGTATCCCAAATATTTCTATGAGAGAAAACCTTTTGAAGGAAAAAAATAGTCGACGATTGGCTAGAAACTTCATCAATGACAAGACATTTGCAAGTATGGCACAGAGTCGTGCAAGTATACCAACAAAATATAAAGTATAACACAGATTCGTGCAAGGAGTGCATAGTGCAGTTTGAAGTCTTAGAATTTTCCAACCAGGTTGAGTGGTTGAAGAACTGTTGTCGCAAGGAGTGCGCAGAGTTAGAAGATTTCAGATAATCAAAGATTATTGTGAAGGCTGGAAGGAGTGCATGCAAGAATCCATTAAAGTCCTTGAGTTTGTAACAAGATTCAATCTCAGGAGGGATACAGTCTTCGAAAATTCAAAGGGAAGATGAGGTTTGTAGTCACCTCGTAGAAACCAAGCTTATGAGGAAGAACGCCAAGTTATTTGGCCAGGAATATTTGAGAACTTCAACGGAAAATTGATTTTCTCAGAGGGAGAAGAGCAGATATTTATGGACCGTTGGATCCAGTGGATCAGTGGGGAGGTTAAGGCTAAGTGTCTTTGAACACTCGTAATATAGGGAGGATTAGAAGTTGTTAGATCCGAAGGGAAGAGAGCCATTGATTTGGTTCTTGAATTTCAGCATTTCGGAGGTTGGAAGTGTGGAGGAAGTTTTTTTCGRGAATCCCCGATACRCGAAATCCTGACACAATATGGGCCATCAGATCGTGGAAGGTTTAGGACCATTGATCCATAGCAAAGAAGTCGCAAGTTCGGACTTCAGGAAAAAGTAAAGAGTTGCATCGCGAACTTGTAAGTCACAAAATTCCCACGCACTYGGAGGTGAGGCCCCGGGACTTGGCTGGAGGTCATATGGTTAAAGAATAATGGAGGAGATAAGTAACGTTATCCCATTTCAGGTTTTTGGGAATCAGAGGAGTTGGGGGAACTCACAGTATAAATCATGAAGTTGTGAAATCTGAAACACCTTTTTGGGTTAATTCAGTGGTCACGTGGAGTAGAGGTTCATGCCTAGTGCTTGTTCACGCAAGCGTAACTTTTAAGAAGGACCTGTGGTATTATTTGTATTTAAGGTTCCACTGGGAACTAAAGAGCCATTCTAGCTTAGGGGAATAGGAAGATCCAAATATCGGGAGGTCACATAGACCCTGCTAAGGTAGGGGTTCTGCATCACTATGTGAATGGCAAGGATCGATGTTGGCTGCACCAAATAAAGAATGAAACAAATCTATGGACAACTAGAGAAACAAGCAGCACTCACTAATAAAATATGGAAATCAAACCAATCAAAAAAACCTTCTTATATCGAAGTCACTAGTTGGTGATGAAATCCAACGTCGCAAAATCAAGAAAAGAAGGGGCTGGGATAAAGCCAGTGGGAAAGTTACATTGACAACCTCCTTAATAGACTTACACCCTGGTGCAAGCTCCCACACATAATCGCGGGTATACCCTCCAAGGAGCCCGAGTAAGTTTGGCCAACGTTGATTCCAGGTACTGTGAAGACTTTTCCCTCCACAGTCACCTCATGTAAAGACCCTAGAGAGATAGGCTACTAAGGTTACCAATTAGGACAATGATGCCTGGGTAAATAGTCAAAATTTTGATCCACGCACAAAGGTAGGGTATCTAGCCCAAAATCAACTCGAGAAGGTCCCCACAGGATTTTCTTCTCAAGTGACCCCCAATAATACATGAAATCTCTACACTAAGACCGACAAAGCAAAGCGAGTAACTCCGTCAGTCCTAATGCGACCTCATGATTGACCCTTGTGTTAGAAGGGCTTCCTAGGATTTGAACTCTCCCTATCACAAGATACTATTGTGTGTTTTGATGCTTTGGACAGTGTGCCTTACAACCTATTCCAAAATTCTATCCTAGCTAATGTTGGTAAAGAGAATTTATAGAAAATAAAAGTTTCTAATAAATTTTAAAATTACGTTGTATTTTAAAGGTTGTCAATTACTCAAAAGGGAAACAGAAATGAAACTGATGATGTATGTGACCTGGACCCAATAAAATGAAAGAAGAGATTATTATGCAATATTTCAATTCGATGAACTCTAATTACAGTAGGGAGAAGGTATCTCTTTTTGAAATACAAAATCTACGAAGTACAATTTCTCAATTTTTGAATGAACAAAATTCCAAATTATCAAAAGTTACAAAATTTTCCAATTTTCTCATTTAGCAAATATTTTGAATGCAACAATTTTCTTGTAAAAAAATACTAAAAAGAAGAATGACTTCAGTTCTTTCTTTCTCAAATCAAATTAGAGATGTAATGAATAAAAGAAAGCGTCGTCCAATAAAATTAACACATTCCCAACACGATTTCCAAATCAAACTCATAATGTAGCCAAAAATGAAATGATAGGAAAGTTTTTTGTCAAATGTAAACAAAAATGTTTCTCAATCAATGAACAACCCATAAAGTAAAAACAATTGAAAACTCTAAATAAATCAAGGACTCTTTGTCAAACAAGCACTCAAGACCAAGATCTAGATATTATACCCTTGCGACAAGAATCAAAAGAAAAACTTGCAAAATTTACAAAGAAAAACTTTCACTTTCTGAAAATCAATCAAACGCAAGCTTCAAACTTATAAATCAATCAATCCATGGTATCAAAAGTTCAACCTAGGAAATTGAGGCAAAACTGGGTGGAAAAAAAGAAAAATTGGCTATCTCCAACAATTCCTACAGGAATCGTCGCAGGTGGCAGTGGAGCACAGTGCGATGATCTAGGGTCGTTGCATGCTGCCAATAGGGTACAGTGAGACATCATCGCACTAGTCTTCAAGAGTAGAGTGTGACATCAAAGGATCGTCGTGGTCCGTATATATATTACACTATGATGATATCAGTAACTAAAGGAAAATGGAAAGAAAGACAAAAATTATTACTGAACTTTCAGACCCAGGGAGTCTTGATCAATCACCCACAGACTCAGAGAATGAATTTGACCAAAAGAAGGCATGCTAAAAGAAAATAAGAGGAAAAAAAACAAAAGGAAGTTGTATCCCCAGTATGGTCACCAATTTTGTTATCGGATTAATCGGTAAGTGTGCACATGAACAAATCTCCCTAATTAGCACAAGAAATTAGAACAAAGAAGAACAAAATGCACACTTTTCCTTAAACTTCATCATCATATAAACTAGTTTAATGAGTTGCAAGTGACATACCTTTTAAACGACGCTTGTCCTTGCTAGTGTCGTCTTTGTAGATCCTTCCTTGAATTTGTAGAATAGTAAGCATGTCTAAGAATCACAAACCAACAAAGAGGGAAAACAAAGATATATGTATTCTAATGAAGTCTATGTATATGATTAAGGAATTATACAATAGAAGACGAGACGCTTATATAGGGAAGAAATGAATTATTGTGTTAAGTTAATAGAAAGTGGAGAATACAACCCATGCCTTGATGTTGAAAGGTCCCCTTTCAATGGATATTTTCTTCAACACACATACCTTTTCTCAAATGCCTTGAATGAAGAAGATCCACAATCTGATTTGAAGAACTAAAGAAAATCTCTCAAGCATAATCTGAAGTAGAACTCTCCATACAAATCTTAGTTTATTCAACCTTAGCCTTTTCCATGAGAAATCCCTCTTTATATAGTGTGAAATAGATATGGATGGGAAGATTAGGATGATCCCACCAAATCAGAGAAGTGAGTAAGATCCAAACCGATTAGAGGCCACCTCATCTTCTAGAAGATCCCCTTCTAGAACATTCGTGAAGTTTGAATTTTCCTATGCTTTTAAGCATTGTCACACCCTATGCACAATCATCCTACAACGACATCGCATTCCATGTTTAGAGAAGAGTGTGATGATCAAGCATCGCCGCACCCCCTGCATATAGTAGGGTGCGATGACCTTCTTTGACATGGTTTTTGAGAGAGGAAAGAAAATCACTTTTCCCATGGATAAATTCCTCTTTTAATATTTTCAGGGAACATCATCACATGTTGTCAAGTGATCACCAAGGTGACCAAAATAATGTGTAACAACCCCAGATCATGAAACCAACCAACACTTTATGCAAGCATTGTCAACAAGGAAAGAAAACAAATGCCAGGTTTAAATCGAAAGCATATTCAACGACAAGACCAATAGAAATTGTGCATATTGATCTAGTTGGACCAACTACAACAAAGGGTTTAAAAGGTGAGAAATACTTTATGTTATTAGTTGATGATTATATAAGAATGACTGCAGTTTTCTTTTTCAAGAATAAGTCAGAATCTTTTGAAAACTTCAAGGTCTACAAGGAAATGGTTGAAAATGAAATGGATTCAAAAATCAAATGCTTGATATTCGATAATGGAGGAGAGTTTACTTAAAAGGAATTTATGGACTACTGTAGCAGGAATGGAATAAAAAAGCAATTCTTCATTGCTAGGACACCTTCAACAAAATGGAGTTGTTGAATGAAAGAATAGGACAATACAGAAAATGGCTCACACAATTCTAATGGATTCCAAATTGACATATATATTTTGGACATAGGCAGTGCATACTGTGGTTCACATTCAAAACAAAGTAATTCTCAGAAACAACGCTGACAAAACTCCCTACAAGCTATGGAAAGGAAGACTAGAAAATGTGAAGCACTTCATAGTTTTTGGAAGAAAATGCTACATCAAAAGGGAAGGTGGAAGAATGGGAAAGTTTGACTCTCATGTGGACAAAGGAGTACTTGTTGGTTACTCAAGTACAAGGAAATCATACAAGTGTTACAACCTGATATTGAACAAAGTTGTGGAAAGCATCAACATAACAATTGATGAAACAGGTAGACAAGAATTAAAGGAAGAAGAAAATGAATCAATGGAACAACTTTATGAAGAAGAAGCAAAAGATGAAAAAGAAGTAAAAGGGGAAGATGAAGAGGATCTGACAGAAGCAGAAGAGAAAGTTTAGAAAGTTCCTCCGAAGACACCTAGTAGACAAGTACAGAAGAATCATCCTTCATATCAGATTATCATAAACAAAGATGTAGGAGTTGAGACTAGAAGAATAATTTGTTCACCAGAACAAATGCACCTAGCACTCTCATCTACTATTGAACCAACATGTTTTGAAGAGGCCAACAAGGATGAATTTTGGAATAAGGCCATGGATGAAGAATTGAATCAAATAGAGAAAAATGACACTTGGGAATTCGTTCCAATACCAAAGGATAATAATGTGATCAGGACAAAGTGGGTATACAGGAACAAAGATAGATTGGTATGTAAAATATATGCACAGGTTGAAGGAATTGACATTGAAGAGACATTTTTCCTAGTTTCCAGAATGGAAGCAATCCGATTTCTTTTAGCTTATGCATGCTCCAAAAATATTAAAGTGTATCAGATGGACGTAAAATCATCTTTTCTAAATGGAGAACTTGAAGAATAAGTCTACATTGAACAACCAGAAGGATTTAAATTGTCAAAGAACACATATTATGTGTGTAAATTAAAGAAGGCCTTGTATGGTCTAAAACAGGCTCCTAGAGAATGGTACTCTAGACTGGATAAATATCTACAACAGGTAGGGTTTAGAAAGGGAAGTGCAAACATCAACCCCTACATCAAGGTAACTCAAGATAGTATTTTATTAATTGAATTTTATGTTGATGATGTTATTTTTGGAAGTACTGATGACAGGTTAAGCCAAAAATTTGCAAAGGACATGCAAAATGAATTTGAAATTTCATTATTTGGAGAAATATCCTTCTTTCTGGGTCTTCAGATACGTCAAAGCAACCAAGGAATTTTTATTTCTCAAACCAAGTATATCATAGAAATGCTAAAGAGGATCAGAATGGAGGATTGCAAAATAGTTATCACTTCCACGCAAACTAGTTACAAGTTGAGAAAAGATGATGATTCAAAGTCTACATATAAGAGGTAATACAGGTCAATGATTGGTAGCCTACTATATGTGACAACATCCAGACCATATGTAATGCAGGCAGTTGGACAGGTGGCACGATTTCAAGCAGCACCAAAGGAATCACATGTATTAGCAGTGAAGAGGATTTTCAGATATCCCAAACGAACATAAGAGTTTGCATTATGGTATCCAAAAGGAAATGATATATCACTTATTGCCTACATATATGCATATTGAGAAGGTTGCATTTATGAATGACGAAGCATCAGTGGAGAAAAATTGTACTTGGGTGAGTGTTTAGTATCATGGCTAAGCAAGAAATAATCATCAGTATCTTTATCTACAACGAATGTAGAGTTTATTTCAGTAGCAGCATGTTGTACACAGGTTCTATGGATGAAACAAACTCTGACAGATATACATGTTGAGTATGATGAGCCCATTCCAATCTATTATGATAATACAAGCACCATCAGTATCTCAAAGAACCCGGTGATGCACTCTAAGACGAAGAACATTCCAATCAAGTATCACTTTCTACGACAACAGGTTGCAGAAAAGAACATTAGAGTTGAATATGTAGGCACAAAAGAACAAGTGGCAGACATATTTACAAAATTGTTTCCACGGGAAGCCTTTGAGTATCTTCGCCAGAGACTCAGATTTATTTCTACTCCAAATGAATGCTTTTGAATGCTTCTCGTATAAGTCTTAGATGTACATGAGGAAGAACCATAAAGAGGACAATTCAGGCTAGGAGATCAGACGAGTCCATTAGTGGGAGAAGCCCCAAATGGAAAGATACATTTTCCATTGTTGACAAAGGGGGAGATATTTATTAGATGTATAGGACAAAGGCATGGTTTCAGGGGTAGCATTGGTCATAGATATGCAGGCATGGTTCTAGGGGGAGCATGAGTGATATGATTTCAGTATTGCATCAAAGTGTTTCCATCAATTCCAAAGGGGGAGATTGTTGATTAATTGGGTTGTTTTTCATTAATGTCAACCCTTGAAGAAATTTTGGTAGTGAATTCTGGTAGCAAAAAGGTTTGGGTAATGGACTCAAGTTTGTTTGATGTATAATAGTATGAGTTTTGATATATTTTCAGGTAAGACTATTCTATATGGATAGTACATGTCATGCCATTTATGGTGGTATGTGGAACGTCACATAACTCCTCACGGTCTGAGAGTTATGGCCTTATGAATTTGGACCCTCATATGTTGTCTTGAAGCCCCAAAAGGTCAAAGAAGTCAAAGTTCTTGCAAAGAATAAATTATTTAAATAATAAATTGAAGTGACAAAGTCAAAGAGGATTATTTAAATAATAAAGTGAAGTGACGAAGTCAAATAGGATTATTTAAATAATAAAGTGAAGTGACAAAGTCAAAGAGGATTATTTAAATAATAAAGTGAAGTGACAAAGTCAAAGAGGATTATTTAAATAATAAAGTGAAGTGAAAAATTCAAAGAGGATTATTTAAATAATAAAGTAAATGGAGAACTTTCTAATTATGGAAAGTGGTTAGAAGTGGGTTATCCCTAAAATAAGGAAATTGGGTTAAGATGGTTAAAAAGTAACCCCTTGAGGAAGCTACATGAAAGTATAAATAAGAGGCAAGGCTCTCTCATTTTAATCATGCTTGAGAATATTGAATATATACAAGTGAGTGAGGTAACCAAAGGATATCTAAGATGAATTTCAGAGGGAAGGTGAAGTAAAGAAGGCTGAAATTCAAGGGAGGATAAATTCTTTTGATGATGCTTTCTAAGGTATGTTATTTATAGGTCATCTCACCATTTTCGCAATAAATGTTTTTCTAGAATGATTAAGACTGTGAAACTAGGAGGCCATTGAGGAAACATATCAAAGTAGTTGTGGTACTAATTTCATCTTGTGTTTTGTTTTATTTTTGGAGTTACACTCTGTGGAAAATAGGGTTTGTGGCTAGTCCTGAAACTAGTCTAAAAGAGGTGTTTTGGGTAAAAACGCCATAACTTTTTAATAAAAAATCCAAATTTAGTAATACCAAAGGTGTTGGTTAGAGTAAATTCTATAGTATTCTTGATAAAATTTACATATCCATACACCAAATATTCTATGCAGGTCACGCTCTACAAGTTCGCTCTCTAGAATAAGCCAAAATTCAACAAGGTATGCCATTTTTTATATAACTCATTTTCTGAGAGGTTCCAATTAGTGACACCTGGAGGAATTGTATAAAACACACTAAAGAACATTTTTTACTATTTTCATATATTTATTCATTACAAGTACATAGTTATGATTATTTCAAGTTAGGGTTGTTGACTAATCCAAAACTAGTCATGTGAGACTAAAGTAAAGTTATATGAAAATGATAGTCTCTTGTTATTAAAGTCAAGGAAGGTTTGCAGGTTGAGGTACATGTTGGTGCATGGTTGATGCACTTGTTTATGGTACAAGTTTATTACAGGTTGTTTGGTACGGTTTGGTGCATGGTTGATGCACTTGTTTATGGTACAGGTTGATTACAAGTTGAGGTATAGTTTGATGCATGGTTGATACATGGTTCAGGTTATTGGTACAGGTTGTTTGGTGTAGGTTCATTAGTACATATTTACAACAGTATATCTCACATTGATAGTGTGATAGTGGTTCCATCATTCTACTTATATGTCAGGGCGGTTTGATGTGGCAAGGATATGTGTTTGTAGCCACCTTTCGGTTATGGCCAGAGAACATAGGGGGTTGTAGCCTCTTTCTGGTTGTAGCCAAAGAATTGGGGAGTTGGATCTTCCCTCAAGTTGTAGCTTGAGAAACTAGGGGGTTGGAGCCTCCTTCCAGTTGCAACTGGAAAACAAAGGAAGTTGGTGCTTCCAATGAATGTAATTCTTCAAGACATATAAGAAAAAGCATTGTGTGGTTTTCTCCCACTTTGGTTTTCCACGTAAAAACACTTGTGTAATGTGTATGTGTATTGTTTATTTACTCTGTAAATATTGGATGATAATGCTACATTGATATAACACTTTAATTATATGGTTAAAAAGGATTAGATTTCTCTATTACTGATTCACCCCTGCCTCTCAATAATCCAACAACATGTATGATGTTCCACAAGATTTTCTATGTGTCATATCCCAACATGTATATGGATGGGTATGTTACAATTATGGATATAAGAAACAAGAGAAGTAGTAAAAGTGGCATTCCCTAGGCCTCAAAGGCTCGGGGGATGTTACAAATTGGTATCAGAGCCCCAGGTTTTGACATTGTGCCTGGATTGGGCTGTATAAGTGGAAATTGAAGTAAAAATTTTAGAATGAATTATTGTTGAAATGAACAAAATTTGAGTTCCAGAGTGTTCATGAGCACCAAGAGGGTGCTAAGAGAACACCTTAGATGTGTTTGAAAGCTCAAGACTTTCAATGGTTCGATAAATCCAACAAAGGTAAGAAACCACAATAACCGTGGTTTTGGGGCCAAATTTTTTATATTTGGGCTATCAGATCTATTCAGGAGAAGGAAGATCCTTCACATCCGTTAGATCTAGGAAAGGAGTGTGGTGGTTAACGTTCAAGTACTTCAGAATTCGTTGCTTAAAATTTTTTAATATTCTTACAAAAGAAGGAAAAATCTTTGAAGCTTCGAAGTCCCAGAGTAGATCTACACCACAGATTTTTTGGGAGGAGCTGGACCGTTGGATCCCCCAAGTGGTTCGATAGTTCGATGTTCGGTGAAATCTATTTGTGGTTGTGTAGAGTGGATTTTTCTCCGAAGTCCCTAAGTCAAGAACTAATCTAGACCATCCATTATCGGAGACACGTGTCTGTAGATGAGAAAGTGTTTTAAATTTCGATGTCCAAAAGTTTGGGAGTGGGTTGGTGTTCAACAACGAAATCCTCTAAAGCCCAAAATTTTGAATTCTCGGAGCCCCGCAATCCCGAAGCTCCGAGGAACGCTTGTTTGGAAGTTCAACATTCGGGTGTTTTGATGTGCTCTGGTGTGGGATTCTCTGAAGTCCCAAAATACCAAAGTCCCATAGCATTGAAGTGACATGATATGATGAGGTCACTTGGAGTGACATGGACATGATAGAGATTTTGGAAGCTCGACAATCAGGAGTTTAAGAGTGTGCAGATGAGAATTTTTCCAAAGTCCTGGAGCTCGGAAGTTACTAATCTCCAAGGAAAAACTGTTCGGAATTTTGGCATTCAAGAGTTATCAAGTACGTGGGTGTGAAATCTTTCGAAGCACGAAGTGTTGAATTCCTAGAAAGATGAAATGGCATGCCATGATAAGATCACCTAGAGTGACCTGGACCTGCTTGAAAGTCTATTGTTCAATAGTTTTTAAGGATTTTGTAGAAGAAACCTTTGAAGCCTGAAGTTCTAAAGTCACAAAGAACAGGAGTGACGTGGCCTGCTCACGTCACCTAGGGTGACATGGACACACTTGATGCTTTCCACATGTCATCATGTTCTATTCTTTTCAAAGACCATTTGTTCCAATTATAACATGACACATGTCACCCTTTAGATTGGTCCACGTGTTCTCTCCTTATTTCTTCTGCGTATCACCCCCCTGGTGTGTGGTTGCTAACAAGACTCTAGGAGTTCACCAATTCAGCATTCAGAGTAAACGTGGTATGATGAAGGTAGAACCTCCGAAGCGTGACACTCCAAAGAGATTCTCTGGGAAATTAGCTCATTCGACATTCAGAGGGAACGATGTGTGGAGGCCAACTTCTGAAGACCGAAGTTTCGAAGTCCTGAAGCTCCAAAGTAGAGGATCCCCAAAGCTCTGAAGATGTACTATGCAAGGATTCACCAGTTCGACATTCAGGATAAATAAGGCATGACGTAGTCAGAGCCTCCAAATCCCAAAGTTCTAGAGCCCCGAAATCCCGAAGCTCCCGATGAGCACATATCAGCTGAGCACTTGTACATATCCCTTGGTCATATGAGACTTCGGTCGAAATAAAAGAGGGCTAGTGTTGAATTGTTGTTTTCAAATATATATTGTTCAAATATTCATAACTTCCTGCTCAAAACTCAGAATTGAGCAAGGGAGAAATCATTGGAAATATATTGGATAACAAAACATAATTGTTCACTCAGAAAATTGAGTTGAATAGTCAACTTATCAGGAAATCAAAAGAAAGGAATATAATATATTATTGAACCAGAATGGTTCATATTTTCATGAAATTGTTGAGTCATTTAGCCTGACAAAGTTTTGTTGGATTCACATTTTGCATAATTAACAACAACTTGATCATATTAGAATAAACATGGAGTGTATAAAGATGGATGATGCACATGGGGATTACTTCCAGGAAGATGAGATCATAGGAATGGATGTCCATTTGGGTATGGAAGGAACAAACTCCAATGGACATGGGGAAGGAAAGGATGAAAACATGAATATGGTAGAGACCGTTAGAAATTTGTAGAAAGATGTCCAAAGTCACAAGGATGGTAATGAAAGGCTTATGAAATCCAAGGAGAAACAGGAACACTTCAACAAGAAGTTAATAAAAATCCTGTACATAATTGAAAATAAATTGGATAAGAAGAACGGATCAAGAAAATTAGGAATTCATAGGTATCCTAAGGAGAAACGAAGATCAAGGAATTCTAGCATAAATCACCATCGCTCTCCAAGGCATTCCAATAGGATATTTTTGGTACAGGGGAAGACCCGAGGTTCAACTCTAACAACGCACCAACAATCCCTAGCTACTGTCCCTTTTGGCAACACCTACGAAGTAAATGCAGTCTCACCCGAAATAGCAATAGGGGGTTGCAAGAGACAGGTGTCTACAACTAGAGGAAATGCAAAGGGATTCCAAAACACAATGCAAAAACAATCTAGATATTCTTTATCACTCTTATGCTTGCTTCATGAAGTTATATCTCTGATCTAAAACAACAATGAAGTAACAGTATAACAGATAAAAAATAACACAACATCAACCACAAAGACAATAAGATATACGTGGTTCACCCTCTCTCTAGGGCTACATCCAAATAACTATGTTTCTTGATTTATTAGATGAAAACATATAGTTCTATATGTTCACTTAGCTACAGATCTTCTATTTTTCTCTCTTTCTCTTCCCTCCCTACACACCCAACTGTAGGGTTGATCTCTGCACCCAGCTGAAGATCCAGAATACAGACTCAATATGGTTCTCAATAGCAACAATAATAAACCATGAACATCAACCATAATAATATGAACAAACCCCATCCCAAGTCCTCTAGATCTTTATTTATACATTACATGACTCTCGGACAACCGTAGACCGAAGTCTAGGTATCAAAACCCTAGATCCAAAACCCTAGATCCAAAACCCTAGGTCCACTTGACCCGCATTTTCAGAGCTTCACCAACTTGTCCTTCCTCATTTTCCACGAGGTGCTCCAAGGTATCTATTGGTGTATTTTCCCACTTGCTGAGTTTTCCATGATCCCTCTTCTTTGATTATTTATCTCCCTCGATCTTCTCTTTCAACAACTTGCTTTTCCTTACTTCCCCCCTTATTTTCTGCTTCTTTAACCACTTCGACCATTACTCAGTTACTGTGCCTTCCGTGCAGTTCACACTTCTCCTTTCTTCCTTAATCTTCGCTTCCTTACCTAACCAAGGGACAACAGGCCCCCAACACTCACATGTGACTCGTCCCGAGTCACTGCAAGATTGAACCTTCTATAATACTTTGACTTCAGAATGTGCAGAACAGCCTGTGATTTTTTCTCTGTCCCGTACCATGTTTGTGTAAACTATATTTTCGGTGTCTAGTACCTAGTTTCAACTACACCTGGTACCTAGACCCTTCCTCCTTTTCTTTTACTGAGATTTGTGAGGCAGCTAGTTGTCACAATACAGCTTCAACTGACTCTTGTTCACTAAACCATCCTTCCATTCTCCGTTAAGTGTCTTCAACTAAGCAACTCCACCTTCTGTAATATAGGCAACCTCAAATGGCCCAAGCCAATGTGTTTTGAACTTCCCTGGATGCTTCATGAACCTGCCTTCATATAATAGTACCAAATATCCTTGCTTAAATGCTTTCTTCTTGATATGTCTATCATGGTAAGACTTTTCTCATTCTTTTTGTACCTGTTGATGAAATCCTGCAATAAATCTGTCTTCCTCCAGTTAGATCAACTGGGAAATCCTGTCTTGAACAATGCCTATGTCATCCATACCTGTAAATGCTGCAATTCTTAAACTAGGAACCAAATATTCCATATGTACCATTACTTCCAAGCCATAAACTAGCTTAAAGGGAGTCTGCGTTGTCATATTTTTGCAAGTAGTTTGATAAGCCCATAATACTGCTGGAATTCTTAAATCCCAATCATCTCTATTAATGCTGCAAATCTTGGTCAGCGCGGTCTCCAAGATATTATTGAAATATTTGACTGTACCATTCGCCTGTGGGTGGTATGGTGTGTTTTTCTGATGGTGAACTGTGAATTCTTGATTCAAGGCTTCAATAGTTTTGTTAATGAAGTGTATGCCTTGATCACTCATAAGAATCTTTGGGCACCCAAATCCAGTTATAATATCCTCAAAGTTGAACTACATAGTTGTAGTTGCACTACAATCCTCAATCATTGTTGCTTCTTCCCATCTAGTCAAATACTTTATAGCAGTGATGATGTATCATGCTCCTGTGCATTTTCTTGGTGGGTTGATAGGTCCCACAAAGTTAATAGCCCATTACTCAAATACTTGTAATGTTAATTGCATTGCTAAAGGAATCTCATCCCTTCTTGAAGGATTTCCTACTCTTTGACATACATCACAAGCTCTGTAGTATTTCTTAGCATCTTTATGTAAAGTAGGCCACTAGAGGCCAGCTCTGAGAACCTTCTGCATTGTTTCTTTCCCTACATAGTTTCCTCCTGTGATGCTTTCATGTGCTTCTGTAAGAATCAATGGTCCTTTTTCCTCCATAAAGCATCTCCTCAAGATCTCATCTGGTCGCATCTTATAACATTTTCCAGCTATAAATTGAAATTCAGTAGCGTGGATGACCAATTGTTTCTTCTTCATGACTATGTATTCACGAGGTGCCATTCCTATGGATAGGAACTAGACTATCTCGGCGAAGTGATCATCGAATTTTCTGATGGAAAACAATTATGCATCTGGAAGTGTATCCTCCATAATAGTAGGTTCCTCTCCATGTTCTAACCTGGATAAGTGGTCAGGTCCTTTATTCATTCTTCCTGGATTAACCACAATATCAAAGTATTACTCCTGGAATAGAAGTATCCATCTGCATATTATTCCCCCCAACATTGGCTTTTTGACTAAGTACTTCAATGCAGAATGATCAGTGAACATCTTAAAATGTCCTCCCAACAAATAGTGTCTAAATTTCTGCAGCGCATATACCATAGCCAAGCCTTCTCTTTAAGTCGTAGTATAATTCCTTTCACCTGTAAAAAGCTTCCTTCTAGCAAATTCTATAGGCGGATCGATGTCTCATACACCCGACTGTGCTAATACTTCTCCTAATGCAATGCACAAAGCATCGACATGAACATTGAACTCCTTACTCAAATCTGGAAAAACCAAGATTGGCGCAGTGACCATTTTCTTCTTTAGTGTGTCGAAGCTCTGTTGGCATTCTTATGTCCATTGCAACTTACTATATTTCTTTAATATCTTCTCCATGGGTGTTTTTATCTATGCATAAACCTTAATAAACTTTCTATATTCTCCGATGTGCCCCAATGCAGTGCACAATTGTCTAACCAAAGTGGGAGGAGGTAGATCAACAATGATGGCAATATTGGAAGGATCCACTAACAACCCCTGCTTACACACAATGTTCCCTAGCAACACTCCAAAGGGTGAAAAGAAAATACATTTTTCAAATTCAAGGCAATCTGACATTGCCTAAACTTATCTAACATCAATCTCAAACATTCAATGTGGTCTTTCAGTAGGCTAAAGACAGTCCAGTCATGAAATAAGCTTCCAAGAATTTGTGTAAAAATTCCTTAAATTCTTCGACCACCACCTTGGAAAATATGGATGGTGCATTCTTCAAGCCAAAGGGAATCATAGTGTACTGAAAATAACCCCATTCTGTTGCAAATGTGGTCTTATGTCTATCCTCCTTAACAATTTTTATCTGGTGATAGCCTGAAAATCCATCTGTGAATGAGTAAACCTCCTGTCCTCCTACATTATCTAGAACTTCATTAGTAAAGGGTGTAGGAAAGGGGTCATGTAGACATGCATCATTTAGTTTCCTTAAATCTACAAAAATTATGATTTCTCCTGACTTCTTATGTTGGACCACCATAGGTCTGATCCATTCAGATTCTTCAATAGGTTCTATGACTCCTGCTTCCATCATTCTATCCAATTTGATCTTAACTTTTTGCTTATATTTGGGATTCAGTATGTAAGGTCTCTGCTTGATGGGTCTTTCATCTCCTTTCATAGGGATCTTCATTTCACCCATGGGCCCTTTAATTCCCTTCATGTCTGTGAACTTGGTTGGAAACAAGTCTTGATATTCATGCAATAGTTATGTGATATTGCTAATAGTAGCATCATCCCAATAGTCTCCAACATTTGCTAATTTAGGGGTTTGCTCTGTTCCAATATTAACCTTCTTAATTTTAATGGGTTGTCCAATAAAAGGTAATTCAATCCCTGGCCCTTCTATGTCTCTTTTTCCTTCAGTTTCTGGGATGTTTACATTCCTAGGATCGTCATCTTCATCAACATTAATATTATAACAACCCTGTAATATCTGAAGAGGTGCAATCCAATCATCCTCTTCTTACTCAAAAGGGAGGGTAGGTGCCTCCTCAAAGACCTTTTGTCTTACAATTTGTAAATCTTGATCCACTATAGGGTATCGAATCTCAAATAAAAATGTTTCTATAAATTTCTGAGTCATACCGTACCAATATGAAGTGACTAGGCGCAGTTCTGTTTGAAGATACCAATTGATAGGCGTAGTATCCAAAGTGTTAATGAACTTATGCACCCACTGTTCTTTAGGAATATTTCTCCAGGATTCCTCACAACTTTGCACATGGTACTTAGGACAAATCTAAGCCTATGTATCAAACTTTTCATCCCTCATCTTAGTCTGAGAAGCGTACTGTCATCAAGGTGCGACATTGTACCCAATCTACAATGTTCTTCTTGTTTGTTCCCCACCATTTAGCTGGTGTTTCTTTCAATGCTTCATCTAATTCCAACAACCTCTATTGTATTGGTACAATTCCTTCAAATTCAGCTAGAAATGTCTCTAAATGATTCAAGCCATCAAATGTAGGGAGATTGTGTACTTCTGTGCCAATCCAGTGAACTTCTCTAGTCAATCTATCAGATCACAGTGTTGAGACTTCATACATTCTATTCTACCAGTTTTCCAATGCTTCCTCTGAATCTGATGAACATGAACTTTCACTTCGCCAACTTAGATTTCCATATATTGTGGGATTAATGTAATCATGTTGTCTTGTTGTCAGATTATAGATGTTTTCTATATTGTAGGCAAGATCTTATTCTCTTATGGGTTTTTTGTATCTATGACCTTCATCAGGGTCAAGAGGTGCAATGACCTTAAGGCCATTACCCTCAAATGCCATTCTTCTCTTCTTTAGGTCAACAACAGTCAAATTTTTGAAATCCCAATCAATTCCTAACAACGCAGGATAAAAACAACTATCATCAACAATCTCAATCACTTCAAAGTCTGCAAATGTCCTTACCCCATCGATGTCTACAAGGACATGATCTAGTCTTCCAAAGGAGCTCACTGCATGCTGATTAGCCATCCTGAGCATGATAGGAGAGTAAATCAATCTAGGTTTTCCCATCAGTTCCCAGGTCTTCTTCGTCATAACATTTACTTATGATCCCAAGTTGAGGACCACATAGTCCACGTCGTAGTATCCAATCTAAGCACTAAGGTGCAATTCCTTGTTTTTCCGTATTTTCCTTAATACTTGATTCACAACTCTACTCAACATAGGGTCTATTTTCCCAATTTCATACTGTCTTACTAGGTGTTGTAGCTCCTGCACAACCTTTTCATATTTAACCAAATTGATACATGTATATAAGAAGTCCATGATCTTGCTTACCTCTTTTCCTTGTCTAGATAGGGAACACTAGTCAAATTTTGGTGGCATTTCACATTCCCTTAATTCTGGTTGTGTCTTAGATGAAGAATATTGTTCTCCTACAAATTCTTTCCTTGCTTCTTCAAAAGTATATCTCTCTCTCCTTGGATCAAACAATTGTGCCTTCTCTGTAGCTCTTCTGATCCCTGATCCTTCTACAATCTTTCCTGGAGTCAGCCTATCTTCTCTTGTAACAATGTCTCCTCTAGTAATAACAGTGACTCTAGGGTCCTCACCGCGAGGTTCTGCTGATATCAATTGGACTTGTTGGTTTCCTCCTCGTCTCTCCTGAAGTTTGCCTATCACTACTGGACACTCTTTGATGACATGATCAAATGAGTTGCAGTAGTTGCAAGTAGTACAAGGGTTATAAGAATCCCTTGCAAAATTTCTTGGTTGTGCGCAGTTATAGAAAATGATCTAACCTTGACCTCGACCCATACCTCCTCCTCATCCAGACCCTTTGAATCCACCATGAGGGTTGAAGTTTCCTCTTCATGGGGATTTGAACTGCACATTATTTCCTTCTTGTTGTGTTTATCCTTGACTACTATATGTATCTCTTGATCTTTCATGCATGAGATAATAAGCCCTACAATCCTTCTCATCATTCCCCGTAGATTTATAGAATGTGCGATAAATATTGGTAGGTGTCTGGACAAATTTCTCCATATAATAAAATTCACCAGGGTGATGTCTATTTCTACATACCTCACACCATGGTAGAGTGGCTTGCTGTAAAGGGTTAGGTGCTCTCGAGGCCAGGTATTCATGAAATAGGGAACAATGCTCTTTGTCATGGCCCTCTACTTTACATCTGATACACCAAATATCTTCTCTTTTTTCCTTTCCTTTTTCCTTCTTCATATCTTCGACTTGTAAGGATAAACTAGTTAATTGATTTAAGATCTAAATCATACCTAGACTGGATTCTCCTACAGGGGTTGCTTCTAGTTTCATAGAAATATCCAGAGCTTCAACCTACGAAGCAAATTTTTGTTGCATCAGAGGAACTCTGATATGTGGCAGGAAGGCAACGATGAACCATTCTTTATTCTATTCATCTAGGATCTGAAAACTTAAACAACCTGTCAGAGTCTTAAACCTCTGATCAAACTCCCAAACAGGTTCAGTGAACTTCTGCTTGATTTCCTTCAACTCTGTAATGCACTACAACTCTGACTTAGGTTTCTTGAATTCTACACTCAACGCAGTCTTAATGTCATTCAATAGTTTAGGCTATCCATGTCCTGAATCAAACTTCATATACCATTTCAGAGCGCGATCCATCAAGGTAGTACTAGATTGAGTTCTCTCAATAGCTTCATCTATGACTTTCTTAATTCTCTAAACAACTTCACATAAGAACCAGTGTTGGTCGGGATCTTCAGATCCATCTCCTCTAAAGATAGGTAACCTCAATTCATCTTCCATAGATATTCCTGGATTTCTCGACTAAGTATGTGTTGAAATTCTTGTAACAATACTCCGAGTTCTCTGGCTACTATGGTTACTCTGGTTACTTAATGCTACTAAACTGACAGGAAAAGTAATAGTACTTACTTCGACATCAGGTGCAATTCCTTAAGTTTCTGACTCTCCTCGGCGAGGTTCTTCAATCTCTACTTCCTTTGCCCTTGTGGACTTTGAATACTCTTTGTCTGTTATGTATGTTTCTTCCCAATTGTAGAATCCCTCATCTTTGTAATTCTACTTAAACGAGTTTGCAAGAGGAACTTCTCTAAATGATCTCCCACTGCACGTGTGTCTAGCCTATGTGTCACTGTCGCTATCTGAATTATTGAACATTAGCTTCACTATATCTTCAGGATATTATTCGCATGCAACAACATATTAATCCTTTTCTTTAAAAAGTGTAGGAACTTTCCTCTGGGTCCCTTAAAGAAATACCTCTATGCTTGACTATACAATTCTACTCTATCAATAGAGAACTCAGTGATGCACCCTGCAATAATGCTATCAAACTAGAGATCCACTTCTCTAGGCACAGCTTTATCGACTCTCTTCACTTTCTTGATCATCATTTCTTTCCAAACCACAAGTGGTCTAGATCTGATCTCAAACTAGGTGTATGTTAATCTAGCTAACCACTCGTATAACTCCTTATGAATTCCTCCAAAGAAAATATTTTGTATGTTGGTAAAGATGTACCTTCCCAACCAATATTATGTACTAATGCTAGGATTCTTGTTCTAAGCTTCAACAAAGTCCTTTTCTTGTTCTTATATCCACTTCTGAATCTCTATCTTTGATGGAAACTACCTTGACATTCCCTCAAGAAGATCCCAGTCTCGACAACGGAACCATTTTTTGGTACAGGGGTAGACCCAGGTTTCAACTCTAACAGTCCACCAACAAGCCCTAACTACTATCCCTTTCGACAACACCTACAAAGAAGATGTAGTCTCACCTGAAGTAGCAATAGGGGGTTGTAGGACAAGTGTCTACAACCAGAGGAAATGCAAAGGGATTCCAAAACACAACGCAAAAGAAATCTAAATATTCTTTATCACTCTTATGCTTGCTTCACGAAGTTATATCTCTGATCTAACACATTAATGCAGTAACATTATAACAGATAACAAATAACATAGAATAAACCACAAATACAATAAGATATACATGGTTCACTATCTCTCTAGGGCTACGTCCACATAACTTTGTTTCTTGATTTATTAGATGAAAACATACAGTTCTACCTGCTCACTTAGTTGGGGCTACATCCATAGAACTGTGTTTCTTGATTTATTAGATGAAAACATATAGTTCTCTCTGCAAACTTAGCTACAGATCTTATCTTTTTCTCTCTTTCTCTTCCTTCCCTGCGCACCCAGCTATAGGGTTGATCTTTTCACCCAACTGAAGATCCAGAATATAGACTCAATACAGTTCTCAACAACAACAATAATCAACCATCAACATCAACCATAATAATATGAAAGAACCCCGTCCCAGGTCCTCTAGACCTTTATTTATACATTACATGACTCTCATACAACCGTAGACCGAAGTCTAGGTGTCAAAACCCTAGATCCAAATCCCTAGGTGCCAAAACCCTAGGTCCACTTGCTTTGCGTTTTCAGGGCTTCTCCAACCTTTCCTTCCTCCTTTTCTGTGAGGTTCTCCAAGGTATATATTTCTTTCTTTTTCTGCTTGCTGATTTTTCCACGATCCCTCTTCTATGATGCTTTATCTCCCTCGATCTTCTCTTTCAACGACTTGATTTTCCTTACTTCCCTCTGTCTTTTCTGCTTCTTTAACCACTTTGACCCTTACTCAATTATTATGCCTTCTACGCAGTTCACACTTTGCCTTTCTTCCTTAATCTTCACTTCCTTGCCTAACTAAGGGCCAACATAGATCACCCAACAGCTCAAGTTCATCCCTTATTAGGAAGAATCAAAAGAGGCATGGGGTGGATGAACTGCGAGGAGAAATGAACAAAATCAAACCTCCTACATTTTATGGTGAGCACAAGAAGGATGAAGATGTCGAGACATGGCTTCTAGGAATGAGAAAATATTTTCAATTTCATAATTCTTCTTCTCATGTAGAAGGAATAATTGTTATCTATCAGATCAAGGGAAAGGCATCCATGTGGTGGGATCAATTTGTGCAGGTGAAACACATCAAAGAGAAAAATGTTACTTGGAAGGAATTCAAGAAGTATTTTGAAAGGAAATACTTGACTAAGAGATATTATGACAAGAAAATGAAGGAGTTATTTGAGCTCAAGCTTGGGAGTATGTCCATTGATGAGTATGAACGAACGTTTTTGGAACTGTTGAAGTATGTCTCCTTGATCAAGGACGAGACAGTTAAGATTCAGAGGTATTTGAGTGGGCTGCCATATTTCATCGATGATAAGATTCAATATGATGATCCCAAAACATTGGAAGAGACCATAAGGTGAGATAAATGGCTATATGATCAGCAAAAAAGAAAGCCAACTTTCCAAAAATCTTGGGAAGACAAGAAGAAGTTCAAGATGGAACAAAGGAAGAAGGGGAATAAGCCTCAATTCTTGAGAAATAGTCATCAAGGAAAGCCATATTCTCGAGAGCCTAGAGTGATTGAGACAGGTGGGCAAAGGCCAAGGCAGCCACCAATTCAAGGTTGGGGTTGTAAAGGATATAATATGTATAGATATTGTCCTCACAAAAGTGACAAAGTGACAGTTTTTCACAATGTACAACAAGATGAAACAATGGAGGATATGGGAATAAATGTACCAAGGATCTATGCAGCCATGGAAAACAAGAAAGGATAATTTCAATCACAGGTGATTAAAGTGGAAGGTATGATCAACAACCAAACCATTGCAATTTTAATTGATTCTGAAGTTTGTCATAGTTATATAGATCCTAAGGTGGTGAAAAGATTTCATTTTCCAAGAAGAAAGCAGGGGAAATCTTGGTTGGTGTAGTTGGTTACTAGAGCCAAGAGAAAATTTAATGAGTTGGTTAAGTCATGTCTGGTGGGCATGAATGGGATGAGCATCAAGGAAGATTTGAACATCTTTCCTTTAGGTTCCTATGACTATCTAATTGGGATGGATTGGTTAGACCAACACCATGTTGTCTTGGAATATCATAACAAGGTATTTACTTTCCTGGATGAGGAAGGGAACCTAAGGATAGTCCAAGTAATTCCCAGAGTAGTAACTGTTAGAGAAATCTCAACAATACAGCTGAAGAAATGTTACATAAAGGGATGTCAAATATTTTCAACTCATATGGAAGAAACACCTAAGGATAAGGTGTCAAATATTGAAGATTATTCAGTACTAAAGGAGTTTGAAGATTTGTTTAAATAAATGCTAGGATCAACCCCTAAAAGAGATATTAATTTCTCTATAAATCTGATTCCTGGAGCATCTCTAGTATCCAAGACTCCTTACAGGATGAGTACACCGGAACTGAAGGAGTTGCAAATGTAGCTTGAATAGATTGTGAAGAAGGGATACATACACCTAAGTGTGTCACCTTGGGGTGCCCCAGTTTTATTTGTGAAGAAGGGTGGGACATTTTGACTTTGTATTGACTTCATACAGTTGAACAAAGTAACTGTGAAGAATAAGTATCATTTTCCATGGATTGATGACCTCTTTGATCAGTTGAAGAATGAAAAAATGTTCTCAAAGATTGATCTTAGATCAGGTTATCATCATGTAAGAATTAAAGATGAAGACATCAACAAGACTGATTTTAGAACAAGGTATGGGCATTATGAGTTCATAGTGGTGCCATTTGGGTTATCAAATGCACCAGTTGTCTTGATGTGTTTAATGAATAATGTTTTCAGAGAGTACTTAGATAAGTTTGTCATTATCGTTTTGGATGAAATCCTTATATATTCCAAGTCGAAAGAGGTCAAACATTAGAAACACTTGAATATGGTATTACAAGTTTTAAGAGAGAATCAGTTGTATGCCAAATTGAGAAAGTACTCATTTTATCAAAACCAAATTCATTATTTTTGGCATATCATATATAAGGAAGGGATCATTGTGGATCCTGAAAAGATTGAGGCCATTAGAGGATGGTCAGCACCTAGGAATGTGAAAAAATTCAAATCCTTCATGGGTCTCACTGGCTACTAAAAAACATTTATTGAAGGATTCTAAAAGATTGCACAACTGATCACTTCCTTACAAAAGAAGGGAATGAAATTTTAGTGGTCATTTGAGTGTGAAAAGATCTTCCATCACTTGAAGAAATTATTAACCAGTTCTCCGATTCTAAGGATTACTAATCCAAAAGAAGATTTCATGGTATGCACAAATGCATGCAAAGAAGGACTTGGTGGAGTCCTCAGTTAGAATGGGTTTGTTGTATGCTATGAATCAAGGAAGTTGAAGGAGCATGAAAGGAATTATGCAACTCATGATTTGGAGTTGGAATCCATAGTGCATGCCTTGAAGAAGTGGAGACACTACCTCATGGGAAAAATTTTTGAGCTAACATACCATAATGATCTGAAATATTTATTTGATCAGCCAACATAAGGAGTTCGATGAACACCATAAATGGAAATTCATCACATGATTGTTCGGGTCTTCACCAATTTTACCATCAAATTTTGGAATATTCGGAGGTAATTTAGAAGGGATCACTGGCCAAAATGGATAATGCAATATAGGATCATTGGTCGACGGAGAGAAGTCTAGGAGATCCAAAGTCACAAGAAATGGTAGTTGTCGGTTAACTTGAGAATGATACTGGTGTGTCATAGGGACACCAGTAGGAATGTAAACTAGGTTAGGTGGATAATTGTATCTAGTATGTCCTCATACATACGGTTGTTGTTGACCAAAAAAAACAGGATTCGATGATGGTTGAGAAACATGTGAAAATGGAGGAAAATCTGATGGTTTCTGAGGATTATAATTCGGTTGATGGGTTTTCCCATAAGGGGGATAAAAAAATTGTCCATAAGGAGGATAAGGTTGTTTTTTTCCTTGAGGATGTTGCCCCCAGGGAAT
The DNA here is from genome assembly GCA_010110895.2 of Picea sitchensis. NCBI lineage: Eukaryota > Viridiplantae > Streptophyta > Pinopsida > Pinales > Pinaceae > Picea > Picea sitchensis. The sequence goes on along the minus strand of SNQJ01S0072108.1, from coordinate 186,658 downwards.
AGCAGATTTCCCGGAAAAGGAATGTACCAAGGATTTGGTGTCACATTTTGTCCATACAACGAGTTATGGACTCCATTTTGAGATTGCTCCCCAAGCTGAGATTGTGTCCCCATTTGAGTTTGACTCCCAAATGGAGGTTTCCCCCCAGTGTGATGTTGAGTGCCTAGAGGGATATGGAAACCAGAAGTGAATGAATGACCGGAGGCTCCAACCAGATTAGAATCACCAAGACCAACTCCTCCAAATAAAGGTGTAGGTATATAACCTCCGGGTGTAACCTGGGTAGTGTTGGTAATGGAAGGATTCAAATCTCTGTACCCAAGTGGAATTGATGGATTTGGTCTAATTGGTGTTCCAATTGGAGCTTGGGATTGTGTCACATTTCTGATGGGGATTGTAGCAACATGCGGGACCATAGTGGAATGGGCCATCTGGATAGTAGGGTCCGAGTGAGAACCAAACAACAATTGGTCTGCAACGGTGATGACATTACTGGTCATACCAGTAAAGTGGTTTAAAGGTACCGTATAACTAACAGACGTCTCGGGAACTTGTCATGCCATAGGTCGATCGGGACTCACTCCTAGTTTACCATACAGATCACGTACTGTCAAAGGGACAGAACCAAAACTAGAGGTTCCAACAGTATGATACGGGGTCCTAAATGGTTCACTTTGGAAAAAAGGATCCTCTACTCCAGATCTTGCGTTAGGTCTGGTGGGTACTTCAGTATCCTCAATAAGAAAAACCTCTCTAAATGATTTCACCAGCAGTAGATGAAGATCTCACCTAATACTCAAAATTGGGTTGATTCGAAAATCTTCCAAAGAATCAGAAACAATTCGGAACTGTTCCAAAGAGTGTGTGCTTCCAACCTTAGAACCTAATTAATTATGAGCCTTAGGAGGGCCTTCTGAAGAGTTGGGAAGCAAAGGTAGATAACCTTCTGGATCTTCCGGGGGTAACCCTTGCATCCTACATGAACGACGAAGGTCGATGTTGCTTGAGCTAAGTAACGAACGAAATAAGAAATCTATGGCTGACTAATGAAAAGAAACAACATACGCTAAGAAATCTAGGAATCAAACCAAGCAAACAAAACCTTCTCTCAATGACCGTACTAGTTGGTGATGAAATCCAATGTCGCGTGATCAAGTCAAGAAGGGGCTAGGATATGAGCGAGTGGAATAGTTATGATGGCGACCTGCTTAATGGACTTAAACCTTGGTGCAAGCTTCCACACAATAATTGTGGATTTACCCTCCAAGTAGCTCGAGTGAGTTTGACCACCGTTTGTTCCAGGTACAATGAAAACTTCCCTTCATTGTCACCTCGTGTAAAGACTCTAAAGATTATGGCTACTAAGGACACCAAATCACAGTCAGCCCCTAGGAGGGTACAATCGACAGTCCAGTCCAAACGTATGGGCAGGATAACAAGTTCGAAATCCTTCGAGAGAACTAAGGACAAGCGGACTGGTAGAACTTCAAAGGACCCCGAACAGATTCAGAATTCATGAAGCACCGAGACCAAATGAATAAAGTTGAGCCTCAATAAGATCCCCCAATGTACGATCTGACTACTATGAACGGTTGAACCACGAAGGGATAATCTTCATAACTCTCCCGAACGCGACCTCGTGCGTAACCCATGTTTGAGAGGGGGATCCCAGAAAGCTTATACAAAAATTGGATTTTCTCTCCCTATCACAAGATGCTAATGTTTGTTTTGAATGCTTTGGAGAGTTGTACTCACAGCCTAATCCAAAGCACTAATCCTAGTTTAATGTTGGTGGAAGATTCTAAAAACAAAAAGTTCTAGATCAATTTTAATTAGCGTTGATTTTGCAGTTGTTCTTTATGCAGGGGTGTATGAGAGTGAAATTGATGATATTATGACTCAATTCCCAAACAATGCATAAGAAATGATAAGCAGTCTTTTCTTTCAATGAATGTCTATTTAAGGGAAGGAGAAGGAAATTTCCTTTCACTGTCAAACACTAAGATGAAATAACCTCATGCAATTGTTTCTCAATCAATAATCCAATATCATGCTAAAATATTCAGAAATTTGTTCTAATATCCAAAAACCAATCATTAAAATATATCTTTTTGTTTTAAATGTGATTGATAATCAGTTTGATGTAAATATTCCTATGTCATTCAGACTTCAAGATCTATGAGATTTAAGTAATCGGAAGCCAACTTCACATAAACAAAAACACACTCTCATTGTGATCAAACAAGAAACACAAAGAAACCCAAATTTGCAAAAAAAAAGAACAAAAACTCAAAACAGAAAAAAATGCCTGAAAAGATGACCTCAAAGATCAAATGGAATGGTGCACAGATCTCTGAACTTCCTTATAACAACCTTCATTCAATCAGATAAGTGAACAAGAAGTGGATTGACTCCAAATCGCAGGGAAAAAAGAGTGACTCAAAGTAAGGAAGAAAGATGTCAAAAATCCAAACAAAACATCATCAATTCTTAGAAACAAAAATGTTGGAGGCCAAAAACAAGGACACACTGAGATGGTAATAACCCTGAGCAGATGAAAAAGTAAAAAATAGACTCAGATATCAACTGCCAAAAATATTTTTAGCAGAAAAAGGATAGCTCTCTGGTGTCAAGGGTACCATAGCTTTGCAACGCTCTATGGGAGCCTGGAAGGGAGTGCCAACGCTCTGTGGGTAGAGGCAGGGGAGCATTGGGCTCTCAGAAGACCAAAATATTGCCCAGAACTAAAAAAAAACTTAGGAAATCCATAAATTGAGTGTGTATGGAATGAATCCAAGGGCCAACAACACATCTAAGAATCAGAGACACAGCATGAATAAGATATAAAGGTGAGCAAAGGCCAAAAAAAATACCAAGGAAGGAAACCAAAACTGAAAGCTTCGCTCCCCAGTGGAGTCACCAACTTTTGTTACAGGAAAATCCCCCTGTAGACAGGTGGATTCCCTCTTGAACCCTAAATCTCTAAGATCAAGAAAGAAATGTGCTAACTTTGGTCACTAAGATCCCTTTAAACCTAGCTAAACTAATCTATAGAGAAGAGGAAGAAGATGTACCTTTTTTCGATGTTTGTCCTCGCCCAGTTCCAAGTTGAGCTCCGATCCACAAGCTCTTCAACAAGTCTTGCAATCCAATCAAAGACAAAACATTCTTCCTATTCTACTATGATTAGTCTGAAACTAGATCTATCCATTAAAGACAAGTTCATGTAGGCATACACAATCTTGAAGGAAACAAGCCAAGAACATGTATTAATGAGAACTTGATAGCAATACTTACAGACCTTTGATGAAGATGAAACAGCCTCACCAAGCTCTCCTTGTCCAACTCCTTGCTCAAATGATCCACAAACAAAATGACTATGCTTCATTGATTATCTCCCTTATGAGATCATAAGTTTGATGTCTTCAATGTCCTCCCTTTTCACCATGAAGAGGCCTCCTTATATAGGCTTGGAGAGGCCTAACCACCTTAGAGATTCTTGGGATAGGTTGAGGATATTTATCCATTATTTGTGGATCCTCCCTAAGATCCAACCTTGACCTCATATTCAAATCCAACTAACTCCAGAGATGAGGGGGATCTTTCCCTGATTTGTCTCAACGGCCTAAGATTTCCTCAAACAACCTAGTGCTCCCTCGAAATGGGGCACAGAGTGTTGCAACGCTCCCCCAAAGGAGNAAACAACCTAGTGCTCCCTCGGAATGGGGCACAGAGTGTTGCAACGCTCCCCCAAAGGAGGGCAGGGAGTGTTGTCACTCCCTAACAGTGGTTAAGGGAGCATTGGCCTTCAAAAATGACTTTTGAGTGGTTTTTTCCATGGTAAAATCTTTGTACTCTTTGTCATGTGATTTCTCCTTCTTAAACCAGTCTTTGAGGGTTTATTTGAAGTGTCCTTGTGGTGTCGTTCAAGACACGACATAGGCAAGATGATTGTATGATGTCTGTGACAGTTGCGACACTTATGGATAAAATGCAACACTTGTAACGCTTGTAATGAAGACAATAGGTCATCATTGAAATGAGTAATTTTGATGTGTAAGGGGGAGGACTCATGTTATCTAGGTGGTCAAGAAACCAATCAATTTTTGAGCCATAAAATTTTTGCATGGGAGAATTAACTCCCAGGTTCATTGAGTTGTTTAATCCCTCGTCACTTATTATTATTTCTCCGTCGTAGTCTGGCCTCATACCCTAAGAGGAACGCATGACCGTTTCTTATTTATCATCATGGTTAATTGCAAGCACCCCTGTTGGGTCTTTGAAATTATTTTGATCATTACCGATGAATATTTTCATATCTCTACTGGAATTAAATCTCATCTAGGGTATTAATTGATAGAGGATGGTGACCAATTTCCAGTTCTAAAGAATCAACACAACCAGAATGAAGCAGATTAGATTAAAAAGGAATAGACATGAAAATATCATGTTGATTTTCCACGTGATCTGCCCATCGATCCATGTGATTTAATACCTCATTGTTCCATCTAATCTTCCCATTGATCCATTTGATTTAATCTACAGTAATTGTTATATGCATTCAAAAATACAGGACGTAGCAACCAGCTACATCATAGCACAAAGATATGAATCCTTAATGCCAACATAGAACGATCTTGATCTCATGTTTGAGGGAGAATTTATAGTATATGGAAGAGACAACAAAAGCCTAGTGCAATTTTGAGCAATTTCAAGTAGGAAACAATTTACATGTAATTAATTTTGTGGCTCAGTCAGGCAGTGATCTAACCACAAAACATATGCTACTGCATTACTCAATAAAAAACACAACCATATCAATATCTCTAGTGCAAGATCAATATCTCATAGGCCAAATTACTTTGCGAAGTTGTATATCTAATCGCATGGAAATGGGGATGGGGTGAAGTGGAGAAAGATGGGCATGTAGATGGCCATGACAATGAAGAGATCCCTCAGTTATAATGACATGAAGATACTGACAATTACAGGGCTCTGATCTGCAATGCATCGACTGCAGTAATCTGTCAAGAGATGATAAATTCCTATGAATTGAACGAGCTTTGGAGATGGAGAATCTAACTAATACACACTGTCACACAAAGTTGGAACAAAGAATTATTAATACATGTTGTCACGACTACAATAAGACCCTAAATTTTTTAATCAATATATCAAATAAATAAATAAATAATAGTTTTTTAAAATTATAATAAAAATACTTCAAATTTAAACTTTACAAATTACAGAAAAAATCATGATCAAACATCGAACTAATATAAAATTAACGAGTGACTCATTGCTATCGACAGGGACTAATAAGGATTTCCTTCTATCATATGTATCTCATATCATTTTAGTAATACAACCAATTAGTTATTAATGTTTGTTAAATGCATCTTCCTTTGTTACTCAAATTTATAGATGCAATATACCCTTGAATGTGGAGTTTCGTACACTCTTTTCTTTACTTTTTGGCTTTTAGTTATACTTATGTAATGGAGTTTCGTACACTCTTTTCTTTACTTTTTGGCTTTTAGTTATACTTATGTAATTCTGTAATTCAATAGCTATACTTTGTAGTAGTGGAATATAGTGGAATATTGCATACATTCATAATATCTATGTTTATTTTAATCTAGGTTAATCTATGTTTACTTATATGTGGATTTGGTTGAGAGTCTTTTGGACATAGAAATGTATAAATTTAAAAGAAAATAAGTAATTATTGAATGATAGGTTTATTCCTCTCACCATGTCGTAATTGAACCTTATGGGAAATTTATTTCTTAGTCAACATGAAGAAAAAACATGTGGTTGTTTTTCCTTTAACTTTATTGGGAAAAAAGAATGGTTGTTTTTTCTTTTAACTTTATTGAAAAAAGGAATGGTTGTTTTTCCTTTAACTTCATTGAAAAAAGGAATGGTTGGTTGTTTTTCTTTTAACTTTATTGAAAAGAATGCATTCATGTTATGAAACATGTGCACATTTGGAAGATCCCATGTTGGTGATGGCATGAAAAATAAAAGTGATGGCATGAAAATAAAAGTGTGTGTACATGATTTTTTAGTAATGTCGATCTCATCATGGATAGATGTTTTATAAAAAATAAAGCACAAACATTTTGTAATTACCTTAGAAGAGTACATTGTATGAAAGTAGGTTGTCTCTTTTGAGGATTTCAAATTTATGTTTATCATTAAAACGAGTTAACCCTCAAAGTTTCATTACTTAACAAATAAGTTTCATTACTTAACAATTTTTTTTATTGTAAATTTATTTTGGAAACTGTTGAAATTTAAATTTAGTCTTAATATAGCATGTTGTCATGTTTTTTTAATAGAAGCTTTATTATATTTGCATAAAAGAAAGATAGTATATGGTTAGGATAATTTTAAGGATGTAGTTTTTTATAGATTTTTTATTATATTTGTATAAAAGAAAGATAGTATATGGTTAGGGATAATTTTAAGGATGTAAATTTATTTTAAAATGTAGAAAATTTGTGTTAGTTTTAAGGTAAATTTATTATAATCTATAGAATTTGGGTGAATTAGTTTTAGAAAAAATGGAAATTGGTGAATATTTTTGGGGGAAAAAATATGGAAAATTAGCTCATGGACGAAATTTAGCCCCTAAAAGTTTTCCTATATATGACATCTTGATATTGATTATCATACTCTTAATAATATTTTAGTTAAGAATATTTACATTAACTAATTTAATATACTGAAATTTTCATAGATACTTTGAAGATAACCAAATTCTTTCCATATTAATTTAAAATATAAATATTATTAATACTTAATCAATATTTCAAATTAAAAAAATTACTTACAATTGAATGGTTATTATTTTTTTTAATTTGATCAATACATTAACTATCAATGTTTCATCGAAACCTACACAGGAGATCTAGCTAAAGCAAGTGCAAACAAAGCTTATCAAGAAAGGACGAGAGATTCAATACGGAAGAATGAGAAAATATATTTACACTACTCCAATGAGTTGATCAATGAATGATGATTAATACATAGTTGATGATCAATATGATACAATGAATGAGTGGAATACACTCATATATAGGGCAGAACATTCCATAATTAAGAAAATTAATCAAGAAGTTAGTTTTCCTTAGGAATGCATGCATGCATAATAGTGATGGTCTAAATAGAAATTCTAAAATAGAACTAGTCAGTTAACTCCCACTGAACTTGTCTGTCGAAAATAGAAATTTCTCCAACACCACCCCCCCCCCCCNCGCCCCCCTAAACATCACTATGGAGTAAATATGAGTCCCAACTACTAGGCCATATTAGGTACTCATGTACAATGCAACTAATGAACACTGAATAAAAATGAAGAAAGAGGGAAAACCACATGGGAACAAAACCCCCCCTCAAAATACAATGCATCAAAAGAAGAAAAGGTAGCTGCTAGGCAATTGTGTTCTTCACTCCAATATGATCCCACAAAGTTTGAAACTTCTACTCACTGAAATTCTTTGTGAGATGTAGAAATAGTTATGGATCTAATGAAGTCCTTTGGCAACCTATCTAGCCTTGTACCTCTTGATCCCGTGGACCCATCTGCACCTGAAAATATTCCTTTCTGGTGGAAGTGGAACCAGATCCTAAGTATGATTCTCTAGGAGTGAGTCATACTCCTCCTGCATGGTTGTTTGTCATAGTGGATTTCCCACAGCCTTATTGTAGGTCTACAGATGAGTAGATTGAACCATATAGCAATGCATGGGCATCGTAGGTTTAGAAGATGAAAGTACATGAGAAGGATCCTTGTGTTGAGATCGAGTCCTTCTCGAATCCAATGGATTCCCTCCAAGAACACATGTTGCCTGAAGTGTAAATTGTACCGTATTGGGTATCTGTTGAAGCTTCAACACTGACTCCTTATCTAGTTGTGCTACCTTCTCATTTCCATTCACAAAATCTGAGTGTATGCAACCATCTCCGATGTATGGAACTAATGGAAGCACAATAGTATATGTATGTTTCACTAGAGGTGCATGCAAAGTACTCTCCTTATGTGTAATTAGAAAACAAACTTAGTGAATTTATACAACCATGATTTGTGATCCACCTCACCAATTGCAATAATGGAATTGTCATGCATGCCAGGTACAAACATTGAATCTGATGTAAATTCAACCATTTCACCTTTTTCAATGATTTGATAAACTCAGAGTAGATTCATGGAAAGCTTTGGAACATGTAAAACATTCTCAAAACTTCCATTATGGAGTTCCACTCTTCCCTCTCTTGCTACTGCTACTGGAGTATCATCCCCGATGAGAATAGGGGATCTTGAGCATGAACTCAAAGAAGTGAAAACTTCCTCTTTCTCTACCATATGATGTGATGCACCAGAATCTACAATTCATGAATCAGATGAGGAATTAATTGCAACAAGAGCATGATGATTACCTTTCTTAGGAGCAAGATATTCTTCCTTCTTCTTCTTGACTCCTTCTGGAATGAACTTTCCAAGGTTGTTCTGTTGAAGTACCAGTTCCATAAGATCGATTTGCTTCTTCATGCATGTGTATTCTTCTTGGAATCTAAAGAGTCTTTGGAACCTGAAGAGTAGTTGAAGGGTTTGGAATATCCCTCCTTTTCGTTATGTTTCTCCTTTATGTTTTGTTTGGATGATCCTTTTGTTAGAATATAGAAGATGGTGTGCTCGTTTTACCATTGATGATACCCTCGTCACCCAACCATAGGCCGAAGCCTCCCTCCAAGCACCTTAACCTTGACCTAAGAATTCCTCCGGAAGCAAACCCTAGGGTAGATAGCCAAACAAGGAGCAGTGCATCAATCCCCAAGGATAGCGCATCACAGAAGCTGATCAGATAGTCCCAAACCCTAGCTAAGAGATATCCAAGCCAATACTGAAACTAGCTGTTGCTGCAGCTGCAGCTGCAACCCTCCTCTAAACCTGCACAACAACTGCAACTGCAGTGTGCACCAATTGGGAAAACTGCAGTCCTGAGATGTGACAAATGAGAACTGGTGCCCTGTATTTATACTGGTTCAGCCAAATTTGTTGGGGCCGACTTATCCTTCTGGATAGTGTCTGTTCAGTATATTATTATTATTTCTGGCCGACTTCTTCTCTTGGAGGCTAATAGCCTAATATAAATTATCTTCTTGAGACGACAAGGCTTCTAGGGTTATTAGCCAATTCCTTAGGGTTTCTCTTG
>SNQJ01S0072108.1:154765-175455 GCA_010110895.2 Picea sitchensis | reverse complement strand
CAAACAAGGAGCAGCGCATCAATCCCCAAGGATAGCACATTACAGAAGCTGATCAGATAGTCCCAAACCCTAGCCAAGAGATATCCAAGCCAATACTGAAACTAGCTGTTGTTGCAGCTGCACCTGCAACCCTCCTCCAAACGTGTGCACCAACTGCAACTGCAGTGCGCCCCAACTGAGAAAACTGTAGTCCTGAGATGTGACAAATGAGAACTGGCACCCTGTATTTATACTGGTTCTACCATATTTGTTGGGGCCGACTTCTCCTTCTGGATAGTGTCTGTTCAGTATATTATTATTATTTATGGTTGACTTCTTCTCTTGGAGGCTAATAGCCTAATATAAATTATCTTCTTGAGCCGACAAGGATTCTAGGGTTATTAGCCAATTCATTAAGGTTTCTCTTGCTTCTCGGAGTCTTCTATTCTCGTCAGGTTCACACGTGGGGGTAAATACCTCCCGCAGCTACCATAATATTAACACCTTTTACATCATGCATGGTGAGTGCATGTGCTATTGGATCCTTGATTAGGCCCATGTGAATGAGTTTTTCCTTGTCATTTGCGAGAGAATAAATGAATTGATCCATGGTAGGCATCTTCCAATTTGTTCCCATGAGATATCTGCCAGAATGGAAAGTGGAGACATAGACAACATATTTTGGTCCTAGCTTAGCCAATATTGTTAGAATAAGTTGGTCCACTTGTTTAGATTTATCAATACCACAAGATGTCAAGCTCAATATCAAAGATTTAAACTTGGTAAAGAAATTCTGCAAATTATTAAAACTTTTATGATCCAAGGTATTCAACTCTACCTCAAGCATATGACTTATCATATGATCCTACTTGCCAAACAGACTTTCCAAGGTGGTCCCGATCGTGTTTGGAGGCTTGCATGCGACAACATGAAACCATAAATTAGATGAAATCAATTTAAGAAGAAGCCATGTGGCCTCATCCTTTCGGTCCACCGATTTGGTCTTCATAATTGGTGATGTAAGTTATGTTTCTGTTCCCCATCGTCAAATTGTACAATCCTCTCCTTCTGAGTTGGAATTCATCCTTGCACTTCTAATCAAAATAATTGCATGGTGTGAGTATTACCACCATGTTAGACTATAGAATAGGTTTTTTATCCATCTCTCCCACTGTTTCTGAGAACCCCTAAAATTTACCCTCAATCTGCAAGTGAAAAACTGAGAAATCAATGCAAAAAGGACACATCAAATGGAAATTTTGTATCAGTTTCAGGAGGTGATCTTTCGACTTCCTTTCTAAGTGAACAATGAGGAATTTCTCCAAATGGTTGAAAACCCACTTGAATAATGGGTCGATTTACTTATTAGGATGGTTGTTTCCTCATAAAGTTAATCTTTTGGGAGAAATCACTACCAAAAGGGGCACTTTAAATGAAAATTTTGTATCAGTTTCAAGAGGCGATCTTTCGGCTTCTTTTCTGAGCAAATGGTGAGGAATTTCTCCAAATGGTTGAAAACCCACTTGCATAATGGGTCGATTTACTTCTCACGTGGGTTGTTTCCTCAGAAAGTTAATATTTTGGGAGAAATACCTTTGTCCTTTACCTGGATTATGCTTGTCGAAACTTTGATTTTCCTTATTCTCTGGCTTGTTTGGCCTGCTCCAAGCAACCTAGCTCTGATACCATGTCAATGTTTCATCAAAATATGCACAAGAGATCTAGCTAAATCAAGTGCAAACAAGTCTTATCAAGAAAGGAAGAGAGATTCAATATGGAAGAATGAGAAAATATATTCACACTACTCCAATGAGATGATCAATGATTGATGATTAATACATAGATGATGATCAATACAATATAATGAATGAGCAGAATCCACTCATATATAGGGTAGAACAATCCATGATTAAGAAAAGCAATCAAGCAGTTAGCTTTCCTTAGGAATGCATGCATGCATAATAGTGATGGTCTAAATAAAAAATCTAAAATAGAACTAGTCAGTTAACTGAACTAGTGTGTCGAAAATAGAAATTTCTCCAACATCAACAACATTTATTAAATAAAAATTATTTATTTACAATAACTTAGTCAACACAAATTTAATAAAAAATTATTGATTATTTTTTATTAACTTAACCAAGACATTAACAATATTCATGTGGGCAATGAAGAGATTCATCATGGTACATTGTTTTTATCTTTAAAATAACATAAGATAAACTAAGACAATTAGAAGGTGTCATGCTTATAAAGTAGGACTACTTGTGTAACTACACCAATTGGTATCATCTAATGTTATGTATTTTTAAAAAATTATTTGATATATTATATAACTATAATTTATAAAAAAATTATCTAATAGTCAATTTTCACTTTTTCATGCATACAACTTACATTACACTATAATATTGTAGCATTACGATATAATAAGATGATTTTTCTTATTATAATTACGAATGTTAAGATTCAAGCATTTGATAATTGGGAACACTTATAAAGCATTCTTTATCATTAAAAAGAATCGGAGTGCCGTGTGCATTTGGAATAAGGGCATCTTGTTTAGTTTTTATTAAAAAGAAGAGGGAATTGTTTATTGAATAAAATAAATATTGAGTTTTTTATGATGATATTTAAATTGAATCTATGGGTTATTGGTTTGGTAATCTAATTTGATGGGTATCGAGTGAGACATACAATATCAACAAAGAAAATTAGTTTTTGGAACTTAATTCCACAACTATATACAATTCATAACACTTAATTATTTAAATTAAATCATAAAAGTATATTTAACATAATGTAAATAATATTTAACATAATTTTATTAATATATAAAATAAAATTACGAGTTTATATTTTACACACAAGATAAGTAGTCATACTCTAACAAATCATTTAATCTCAATAACTAATAAAACATGTTCCCTTTGCATGCAATTTATTTTAATGAAAGGTAATTAAGTAGTTTATTTAATGAGGTTGTCAAACTATTTTATGATTTTTTTTTCATTGAAATACGACAACATAAATATGTACAAAATCATTTTTTTTATTGTTTAAAATTTATTTTTGAATGCAGAAATAGATGTTGCAAAATCATTAGGATATTTGATTTATATAAAAATAATCACTCAAATTTATAGATCTAACAATTTCTTGTTAAATTTTAGATAAATGTCTCCAAAAAATATCATTAAAAAAAATCATTCTATAACTTATTTAATGTTTATTCTTTAATTTAATGAATACTATTCCCTTCACTTTATGCTTATATACAATGCAAATTGATACTCTACATCCTCAATATGAAATAATATTCAAGGTTTTTTTTATATTGGCCATCTTTATATTAAAGTCAAGTTTATTAAACATAATATATGGGAAAGAATCGGAAGTATATATGAATCTTGAATCTCTAATCGTTAAGATTCACTGAAGCGATAGATGAATCACGCACCCTTTTTTATATTAATTAGAGAATCATGTTAGATCTCAAAACGTAAAATCAACCAAATATTACAATAAAACATTATTGAATAATTTATATGTAGACACATTGGGTTAATTGAAAATGGGAGTAGTTATTAGATTGTTATATCCTTTAATACAATATGGATACACCAAAGGATTTCGATTTATTGTTTCAATCCTAGGTCCATTCTCTTTAATTCTAGCTAATAGAAATGGTTTATGATTCATTACTCATTAAATATAACAAATTTAAATGGTTTATGATTATTACTCATTTATTATAATAAATTTAATACGATATTATTAATAAAAAAGAGATAATTAACTTTTTAGTAAATAAATGGATTTATGTTACTATACATAGCATGATAGTAGCGATGGAAGATAATTTGAGCATACATACATTCTAAAACAAGGGAAAGAGAAAAGTGGAGTTTCCACTTGGTCTTAGGGTTAAATCGAGAAACCCTTGGGTAAAGAAAAAGAGGATGAAAATATTAGGGAAAGCCACTAGATTAATTAGGATCTTAATATCTTGTTAATGGTAACTTAGGGTTCACTGGAAGCTCCCCGAAGAAGTGGAGGACAAAAGGGTTAATGATCATGTAGGGTGGTGAATGAATGATGGTTTATCATTCTAGCATAGGGCATCTTGACAACAATTTTCTCTCTTATGAACTCAATATAATGATACCTTTAGTAATCATGGATAAAATTGTATTGCAATAGTTTAAACCCAATCCTAGTTCTAAGATTGGCAAGGTTTTGGATGGGAAGAGATGCCAAAAATAATTCAAGAGTGACATCTCTGGTTCAAGGAATAAAATTAGCAGCTAGGATCAAATTTAGTCAGTTAGTATATTAAGTTTCCCTCCTTGGCACTCTAGTTTTGGTCATTCTTGGTTCGTTGTGTTGTATATGGTTTGTCTTTCTTGGATTGAGAGAAATTTGATTATGGATTGGAAAGTCTTCAAACTCACTTGGTGGAAGCACCCAATTACTCTATTATGTTTATTGGCCCCATATTTGCATGCTCTCCCCACCACATTTTCTTGAATTTCACTCTCACTTCATCCAGAACCAATCTCTCAGGGTCTTTCCCAATTTGGGTTTGGGACTATCTCATCCTCTAATAAATCAAACACTAGCTATTCAAATTCTTTGAGTGGCCAAACTCTCTATCCTTGGGTCACGTTTGTTCTCAGATTCAATATCTGGTCATAGAAATTCCCCTTGGTCTGGGTGAAAACCCCCATTCTAAACCTAAAAACATATCGATGACTTGATTTGGGATACCTTATGATTTGGATAACAACTCTTGTTTCTGTCAAGTGTCCTCCTACATCCTTTTTCAAGGCCAAGCCTCCAACCATGAGGTCTGGAAAAAAGGACCATGTCCCTAAAAGAAGAAAAAGTGGGCTTGCCATAGGTAACACAACCCCTAGAAAGCACCCTCAACACACCTAGACTCATTAATGTAAGACCTAGCCCCACATAGAAGCTACGGGAGTGGAAGAATATTTCCACACATGATTCTCAACCAATACCAAAGAGAAGATGGAAAAAATGGAAACAAAAAACAATAGAAAACACTAAAAACTATCTAAATATCATATACAAGCAATTTGTTTTGGCTAGATTCTTGATCTTGGATATTCCAAAACCCAAGATACTAAAATATTCAAGTTGATGGAGTTGTATTGGTTCAACAAATTCTTTGTATCTCAAATATTATAGGAATGTGGAATCCAATACCAGGACATCTTGCATATGCTACATGCTATGAATGGGAAATTTGACACCCTCTACAAAGAAATCTTCAATATTGAGATCATCATGCATAACTACACAAAGAATCAACCTAGAAAAATGGAAGATAATGATCGATCTTTGAACTCTGAAGGGAGGGACACCATCCAAACCCATTTTTTATAAATCAAGACAATAACATTCAAGTGGACCAACACCTAGAGAAAACTCAAGGACATGGACTATAAGATTAACCCATATTGTTGTAATAAGCCTTCAATACTATGTTATATAGTACTTTCTTTTGTTCTTATGAGCATAGGAAACCATAGTTGTATACTCTTAGTTTTTATGTTATATTGTTTGGCATATACTAAAGTAAAACCATTAGTTTTATTGACATGTAGTGCGCCTAGTTTCCTAGGTGGCAAGCCACTAGTAAGGTTGAATGAAATGTTTTTTGTTCCATATTAATATAAGCAATATCTATCTTAGAAAAAAAAATGATAATTGAGGGTTGTAGGTATTATGGTAATTCAATTAGGTTTTAGATTAGGTTTCAATGAATTAAATGAGGAGGTAGAGCCAACTAACAAGTGTTATTTAATCACCAATTCCTTTAATGACATAGAAACCCCGATGTTGAAAATGAAAATAGAAAAGGAAAAGAACTCACCTACAATTCATTGTTGTAGATGATGATGCTCCCTAGGATAAAGTGGAGTATTATGAAAGTCCTCCAAGAGAGAAAATTTTCCCTGATATCGAGTGCAATGATATGTATAAGTATATGTATTGTATATATGTACACACACACACACATATATGTATGTATGCATGTATTAATGTATGTATGCATGTATGTATATACACACAACACACATACACACACACACACATATATATGCAATTTAACTAATAAATAGTACAAAGATACTATTATAAATATAATTCAAATAAATATTCTTAGTAAAGAGACATGTTGACCTCAAATGGGATGATACCTCACTTTCCTTATCTATAATGGAACCTCCATTGAGCTTGTAGGGTTGAACTTCCAAGGTATGAGTGGAACTGTACTACCAATGAATATTCCCTATGATGAATAAATCAAAATTAGAAAATTTGAGCCAAGTATGCCAAGGGAATCCTTATAGAGTTGTTGGAGATGATAAGTGCAAGTAACCCTATAGGCTTGAGAGAGTTGGAAGGATATTAGTAACTAATCCAGGTGTATACCTATAAATTAGGGTTTCCAAAGATAAAAGACAATGAAAAAGTTCAATATATTTTACAAATAGGAATAGAAGGGTATAAATAGGAAAATGAGTGACCTCAAGGTGTAAGAGAATGTTGTATTAGCCATTCGGGTACCCAAGTTGTAGGGAACCATCAGTTTGATTATGAGTCATGGATTTGGTATAATTGTAACATGACTTTTGAGGCCCAAAACAACCCTCTATTACATGACTGACAGATTTACTATGTCATGAGGATATCAACTAAACTATGAAATGTAAATGACAAGATAACAACAAATAAGTTGAATCATCATGTAAAAAATACAACAACTAAAATATGAGCTTGGAGATCAAAAAGTTCTAATTACTACGTAAATGAAACAATAAATAGAACATGTAAAAGATTAGGATTCATGTCTAATAATAAAAATAATATCTTGACTATAGAATCATTAGAACAATAAAGAGTAGAAAAGTGATACTTTCATTGTCTTATAAGAGAGATATGGTAGTGTAGGTGCACACTAAGGGAGATAGATACATGTATCACAAAGGTTAGTGTCTTGTCATGTAGAAATGTCCAAAGATATAAGAACAATATGTACAATACAGAGAAGAGAAACTATAAATCATTTTATCCTTTGCAAAACTTCAATAGTGAATGCCAAAAATGCAACAACTATGGCCATAAAACCAGTGAATGTAGATTGCCAAAATATGATAAAAAGACAAATATTTCCCATAATCAAAAAGTATGGAAGAAAAAGAAAATGGAGTGCAATGTAGCCTTATATGAAATAAATCAAGGATGGGAATGGTATATATATAGTGTTTGTTCCAAACACATGACTGGAGATCAAAGTAAATTTCTCAAGTTAAATAAGAAAGGAAAAGGAAAAGTAACTTTTGGAGATAACATGGCAGCCAAGATACTGGGAAAAGGCATTGTTAGTTTAGGAAATAATAAAACCAAAGCTGAAGATGTACTTCTAGTAGAAAATATCAAACCAAATATCCTAAGTGTAATTCAAACATGTGATCAGGGTCACATACTTACCTTTGATTCTCATAAATGTGAGATCACAAAAAAGGACATTGGAAATCTAGTGGCAGTTTCACCAAGAACATCTAGCAATGTGTACATCCTTAATATAGATGAAGAAGAAAATTTGTGTTTAAGCAAAGTAGATGAAATATGGATATGGAATAGACGGTTGGTACATTTAAGCTTTGACAACTTGATTAAAGCCAATGAGAAAAAGGAAATTAGGGACCTACCAAAAGTGATTAAGCCTTCAGATTCTATTTGTAAACATTGTCAAATAGGAAAGCAAACAAGAGTTAGGTTCAAAACAAAAGAGAATTCCACGACAAAACCATTAGATCTTATTCACACAAATCTATGTGGACCAAACAGAACCAAAATTACTTATGGTGGACAATATTTTATGTTGATTGTTGATGATTACATAAGATTGACCTGGGTATTCTTTCTAAAAGAAAAATCAAAAGCCTTTCAAAATTTAAAATATACAAAGCCATTGTAGAAAATGAAACATATCTCAAAATTAAATGTCCAAGATCATACAATGGAGGAGAATTCACCTCTAAAGATTTCATTCAATTCTTTGAAAATCATGGTATCAAAAGATAGTTTTCATCTCCCAGGACTCCTCAATAGAATGGAGTGGTACAAAGGAAAAACATAAGAGTTCAAGAAGCTACAAGAACCATGCTAAATGAAGCAAATCTTCCAGACAAATTATAGAGAGATGCAATATACACAACAATACACATACTTAATAGAGCTCAGTTGATACCCAACCATGAAAAAACTCATTATGAACTATGGTTTAGAAGGCCAGCATCTGTAAAACAATTTAGAACTTTTGGAAGTAAATGTTACATAAAGAATGATGAAGATAACCTAGGAAAGTCTGATCCAAGTTATGATGAAGCAATATTATTAGGATATTCATCTAATAAGAAATAATACAGATGTTATAATCTTAGACTACTAAATATAGTGTAAAGTGCCAATGTAAAGATAGATGATCTAAAAAGGAGCATATCCCAAGGCATTGAAAAAAATCTCAGCAGGAAGATGATGATGTAAAATCTCAAGAGGAAGATGATGATGTAGAATCTCAGCAAGAATATGATAATAATGAAACATAGGAAAATGAACCACATACTGATGAACAAGTCAATGAAGAAATTCCCTTTCCAAGAGATCCATCAAAAAGAGTTTAAAAGAATCATCCTGAAAGATATATTATTGGAGATAAAAGTACAGGAGTGGAAACAAGAAGGAAACTTGATTTTGACTCAGAACAAGGAATGTTATCCCTAATAGAACCTAAGTCAGTTAAAGAAGATATCAAAAGTAAAGATTAGATAGAATAAATGAATGAAGAAATAGACCAAATAGAGAAGAATCGGACTTGGGAACTAGTTCCAAGACCCAAGGAAAAAAATGTGATAGGAACCAAGTGGATCTTCAAGAACAAACTAAATGAAAATGGAGAAATTATAAAAAACAAAGTCATATTAATGTGAAAAGGATATTCCCAAGTGGAAGGTATTGATTTTGAAGATACTTTTTCTCCAGTATCAAGACTTGAGGCCATCAAAATGTTCATGGCCTTTGCATGCTTTAGAAATTTCAAAATCTATCAGATGGATGTCAAGTCAACATTCCTTAATGGAAAACTAGAAGAAGTCTATGTTGAGAAACCAGAAGGATTCATGATCTGTATTTTATGAGAAGAATGAAATGAATACAGATTATTATCAAAAGATTCTTAACACAAAATAATAGATATACAGTAAAACTAGTTTCTATTCAATAAGGAAATAAGCTAAAACTGCAAAATGCAGCAGAAACCAAGCTTGCTAGAATGGTGGTAGCTTATCTATGAGAAGAGATGTGACAGTTGCACTCATTCACAAGAAGATGATTAAAGTGAGGCTCTAAAGGCCTTTTTACAATAAAAAATAATTTCAAAAACCCTAGACATCCAAAAACCTAACCCTAGGAGATGAAGTGCCAAAAGTCATGTGGGCCCCGTTTGGGTAAGTTAGTACATCAACTTCCCGGGGTCATAACTTTTGCATACAATATTCATTTTAGGCGCACGATAGCCCATTTGAAAGGTATATCCAAGGACTACACATGTTGACATAGGGATCTAACTTTGTATTTAGTATAACTATGGAGAGCCCTAAAAACACTCTTTAGGGCCTCAAAACGGCCTCAGAAGTCAGAGACCCGAAAACTAGGAAAAACTGCCAAACTGAAAAACTGCCAAAATGAGATAGTTCGAATAGGTGGGAGGCCATGGAAATCCATATGGATCAATACTTCCCCCTTAGAAATAAATGGTCTCCATTGTGTTGAGTGACCCCATCAGATGAGTAATTGTTTTGTTGAATTTGGCCCTAGGTGATCCACTTGCTTTGGTGCAGGAACTGCCCTCCTTTGACAAATCAATAAAGCTATATCCTTTGTTGGCAAGTTCCCTTGACCTATTTTTCCACAATATGATCACTGAATGATTGTTGTATGCATTCGGGGTTGAGCTCTGTTGGTGTCATTTGTTCTTCTATCTCAGAGGTGTCCAATAATGGTCGGAAATATGGTTGAAGGAGATCCAAGTTGAACATTGGGTGCATGCCAAGGAAAGGAGGAATGTTGAGCTCAAAAGCATTATCACACATAGCCTTGATGATGGTGTATGACCCATAATGGAGTGGGTGAAGCTATCTATGGGTTCCTATAAGTTGTTCTTTCTGCAAGTGAAACCAAACTTGGTCTCCCACCTAAAACTTATGTGGCACCCGGTGTTGATCATGGTGTTTCTTGTAATTGTCATTGGATATATGTAGGATATCATGAACATGTTTTTAGATGTGTTGGATATGCTCAATGAACCGGGTGGGTTTATCAAATTCATTTGGAGCAGGAGATGAGTCGGTCGAGGTGACAACAAGGGGTAGTGCAACATCTATGGGACCCAATGGTTGGAATCCCAACCCCACCTGAAAGGGGTTGTGTTTGGTTGAGCTATGCAGGGATTGGTTGTAGTTGTGTTGAACATAGAGAATACTCTCATCCCATGTGTGAGGGTTCTTGGAATTATACATGCGCAGGATATGCATGATCATTCGATTTATGACCTCGGTTTGGCCATCTGTCTAGGGTTGGAAGGAAGTGGATTTAGTGAGCTTGGTGTCCAACAATGACCAAAGTCTTGAACATAATGTGTTGAGAAATCGACTGTTTCGATCTTAGACAATGGTTTGTGGTATTCCAAAATGTACCTAGACTCATCCAAAGAAGATCTTGGCAGTGGCCTCTATAGTGATTCTCTTCTTCCAGGTGACCACAATTGCCATCTTATAAAAGCGATCAACAACCACAAAACACAGTCATTTCCTCACTTGGTGGACGAGAGGCCCGACATGTAGTCCATTGAGATGGATTCCCATGTCCTTTCAGGAGTAGACAGAGGGGTGTACAGGCCCTGATTCTTAGTGGTCGGTTTGGAAATAGTACAGGTAGTGAAGGACCCGATATACTTGCTAACCTCATGTCAAATATTTGGCCAGTAGAAATATTTTTGTAGCATTTCCACTGTCTTTTCGACACCGAAGTGTCCTGCCACCCGACTGTAGTGGGATTCCTAGATCAGATTTTCTCGCTCTCTTGATGGAACTCAAATATGGCCCAGATTTCACAACAACCCATTCTGAAGATGGAAATTAGCGACAAATGTGTTTGTGCCCAACATTTGGTAGGTGGTGGCGAAGGTTGAGTCTGTCTCATGGCCGTAAGATTCTAGCACCGTGGTGAGTGTCGTGACTGGAGGTTTGTTGAGGCAATCAACGACGCAATTGTTTTTTCCTGTTTTATAATTGATATTGAGGTGGAATTGTTGCAAGTATGTGGACCACTTATGATGGAGTTCATTTTGCAATTTTCCTTGTGTCTGCATGAACTGTAGTGGCTTATGCTTAGTGTGGATGACCATCTCCTTCCCAAGAATGTAATGTMTCCACTGGCGATAGGCTTGCACAATGGAGTACATTTCTTTGTCATAAGTAGGGTACTTACAGACAACATCTTATAGTGTCTCACTATGATAGGCCACGAGGTGGCTGTGCTGAGTGAGAATGGTGCCCACATCATAGTCTGAAGCATTTGTCTCTATCTCAAAGGGATGTTGTAGGTCTGGTAGTGAAAGTATTGGGGTTGTTCACAAGCATTTCTTAAAATCATCGAACTCTTTTTATTGGGACCGTCCCCACACAAATTTCTCCTTACCACCACCCCTGGTTACTTGGCTGAGGGCCCATTTAATATGGGAGAATCCCAAAACGAACCTGTGGTAGAAATTGGCAAGGCCCAAGAATATCTAAAGCTCAGTGAGTGTGGTCAGGGTTGGGTAGTCACAAATGACTTGGATCTTGGGTGGATCCACATGTATGCCATTCTTATCAATGATGTATCCCAAGTAATGGACCTTGTCCATGCCAAAGGATCATTTTTTCAAGTTGGTGTATAGCTTGTGCTACCGTAGGGTTTGGAGAACCTATTTAATATGTTGCAAGTGTTATGCCCAAGTCTTGTTGTAAATGAGGATGTCATCAAGATACACCACTACAAAAGTATTGGTGAATGGTCACGGGATATTGTCCATCATCCTCATAAAAGTGGCTAGAGCCTTTTTCAAACCAAAGGGCATGACCAACCATTAAAAAATATCTTCCTTTGACTTGAAGGCGATCTTCCATACATCTGTTTTTCTATCGGGACCTGGTGGTATCCAGATTTTAGATCAATGTTAAGGAAGTATTTGGCCTACGTGAGCTGATCAAGGAGGTCATCGATTCGAGGAATCAGGTACCAATTTCTGAATGTGATTTTATTCAAGGCCCGATAATCAATGCAGAGTCCCCAGGCTCCATCTTTCTTCTATACCTGCACGATTGGGATTTCGAAAGGAGATGAGTTCAGATGGATGTGCCCCTTGTGGAGCAGTTATTGGATATACCACTTGATCTCCTCATTCTCTAACAAAGAGTGGTGGCAAACTTTCCCATTGGGTAGTGGTGCATCAGGGGTCAAATCGATGAGGTGCTTGACCTGACAGCGTAGAGGTTACCCTGGTAGGTGAGGAGAAGATATCTGAGTATTCTTCCACAACCTTATCCACTTTATTTTGTTGTGTGGAGAGGTTGTCCATGAATACCCTAGATGTGGCTATGATATTTTGCTCATTCTGAGAGTGAATCATGAAGAATACAAACTTCCCCATCTGAGAGATGACCTTCCTGCATTCCTTGGCAGAGATCAAGGAAATAACATTAGGTGGGACTTCCTCAGGTATCCTTACAATTTCTTGTTCAAAGTAATAATAACACTGTGAGGCCTAGACTCATATGAAACATGATGTTTCCATAAATATGGTTGGCCCAAAAGAACATTAGAAACTTTGAGATGGGAAACATCACACAATACCTTGTCTTTTAAGGGATTGATGTTGTATGACATTCGACATTGTTGGATGACGCGGATGTCACTTCCTTGGTGAAGCCATCCAATGGTGTAGGGCTACGGGTGAAAAATTTTCGGCAAGGTGAGTCTCCTGAAAACCTATGATGAGATGAGGTTCTTGTAGCTACCTCTATCAATGATGAAGTGCGGCGGGTTACCCTTCACCCACATATGTGAATGAAAATGTTTCTCTCATTCCTCTGGCTTGTTTGGTTCACCGGGATGGATCTTGGTGGTAGCAATGATAGCACTAGGTTTTGCATCAATGATCTGTCTCATAGGCTTTCACCTCAGCCAGCAACAACTTCTTTGAGCGGAAATAAGCAGTGTTATGCTAGGGGATCTTATGGAAGTCACATCACTTCTAGATATCTTTCTTTTTCTTTCCGGTTTCCTTCTTTTCTTGCATCCTAGACTGGTTGTCCTAAGGCTTTCCTTGTTAGCGGTATGTTTATATTTTCCCCATCCCTTATTCTACAGGTTGGGGCCTGCCTTTCCTGGCTTTTGTTGTGAGGGGTTCCCAGGCCCAAACTGCCGCGTCTTTTGTTTGAGTTTCTTCTCGATTTTGATAGCATATTGGTAGGCCACGCCCAAGGATGAGATGTCCAGAAAATCCATTTTTGTCTGTATGTATCTATGTAGACCACTGTGATACTTGAGCACGAGATGTCGCTCAGACTCTTTAATACCCAACTTTGTGTGCAAGGTATGGAAGATATTTATGAACTCGAGCACTATTTGGTCTCTTTCCTACCGCAGAGTGGTCCATTTTGTGTACAGGTCGTCATAACTTCCAACACGGTAGTATTGTTCCTTAATAGAATCCTGAAGGACTCCTAGGTGACCACAACTGTAAATAATGAGGGTTCCTCTATTTCCATTTTCTCACATATATTTTCCCACCAATCATTGACATGAGGAACGACTTTGAGGAGCACAAAAGTAATATTTTCTCTATTCGAGAAGTTATGGACAGATAAATACCCTTCTAGCAGATTCAACCATTTGTCTACAACATCTGCATCTATCTGACCTTCAAATATAGGAGTATCAAAGTTGATTTTCACCTTGAATAGGGTGATTCTTTCATTTGAGGAAGATGTGTCACCTGTTGGTAGCCGCTAAAGGATTACCAAAAAACTATCCATCATGTCATTCCTTTGTTGTGTGAGGGATTCCTTGAGATTTTTTTGAAGGGATCTCTTGTCCCATTGTATTTATTTTCTCCCACCATGAGAGGTCATTTGGGAGTGCGAGAGCTTTTGTCCTCAAGAGAAACAAGCTTGAGATCCAATTCTTTGTACTTTGACCTCGTTGGGGACATGCATTAAGAATGAGAGGGAGTATATCGCTCTGATACCATCGATCCAGATTTTATGAGTAGAATGAAATGAATACAAATTATTATCAAAATATGCTTAACACAGAATAACAAATATATCATAAAATCGGTTTCTATTCAATAAGGAAATAAGATGAAACTGTAAAATGCAGCGAAAAACAAGCTTACTAGAATGGTGGTGTCTTATCTCTGAGAAGAGATGTGACGGTCATTTGCAAGAATATTATTACAATGAGGCTCTAAAGGCCTTTTTACAATAAACAAGAATTTCAAAAATCCTAGACATCCAAAAACCTAACCCTAGGAGATGAAGCACCAAAATTCATGTGGGCACCGTTTGGGTAAGTTAGTACATCAACTTCCCGAGGCCGTAACTTTTTCATACGATCTCCATTTTAGGTGCACGATAGCCCATTGGAAAGGTCTATCCAAGGACTACACATGTTTTCATTAGACTCTGAATTTGTCTACAGTTTGACTTTGGTGATCCCTAAAAACATTGGTTAGGGCCTCAAAACAACCCCAAAAGTTAGGGACCCAAAAACTAGGAAAAAACTACCAAACTAGAAAACTGCCAAAATGAGCCAATTGGAATAGGTGGGAAGCCACCGACATCCATTTGGATAAATTCATTTTATAAAAAAATTAGGACTATGTGTGCAAGTTAAAAAAGGCCATGTATGATCTTAAATAAGCCCCCTGAGCATGGTTCTCTAGGCTTGATCGGTACCTACAAAAAAAAGGATATAAGACTTGATCGGTACCTACAAAAACAAGGATATAAGAGAGGGACTACTGACAACAACCTATACATCAAAATTGAGGATAAACAAATGATTTTTGTGGTGGTATATGTATATGACATCATATTTGGGAGTAATCTCACTACACTAAGAAGAAAATTTGCAACCAAAATGAAAGAAGAGTTTAAAATGTCTATGCTAGGAGAAATGTCATTTTTCTTAGGTTTACAAGTAAATCAAACAGAAAATGGAATATTTGTTTCACAAAAACAATATATCAAGGAAATGCTGAAGAAATTTCAAATGGAAGAAAGTAAACCTATGAGTAGTCCCATGGTCATTGTATGTAAACTAAGTTTAGAATATGACTCACAAAAAGTGGACCGAATGATGTATAGATCAATCGTTGGAAGTTTTCTCTATTCAACAAAAACAAGACCTGACATCATGCAGGTTGTAGGACTCATGGGAAGATTTAAAAATGCACCTAAAGAAACTCACTTAAAAGCAGTAAAAAGAATATTCAAATACCTTCAAGGCACCCTAGAACTTGGATTATGGTATACAAAAGATAAATACTTCAATCTAACTGCATATACTGATGCAGATTGGGCCAATAGAATAGATGATAGGAAAAGCACCAGTGGAGGAGAATTTTTATTAAGAAAAATTTTGTTAGCATGGTTAAGAAAGAAAAAAACATCCACATCACTCTCTATAGCAGAGGCATAATACATTGATGTTGCATCCTGCTGCACACAAGTTCTTTGGATGAAGGAAAATTTAGAATACCTACAAATAAGATATAATAATACCATTACTATTACCTGTGACAACAATAGTGCCGTAAGTATCTCTAAAAATCTAGTCATGCATTCTAAAACTAAACACATCCCAATTAAATACCATTTCCTAAGAGATCGGGTTACCCAAAAAATAGTTAAAATAGTGTATGTAGACACCAAAGAACAAATTGCAGACATTTTCACAAAACCTTTGCCCATGAGTACTTTTGAAAATCTTTGACATAAATTAGTAGTAATTAAAAAACCTCATTAAAAACCATAAATCAATATCATAATGGGGAACATGGTCATGGGAATCATTTCCATAGGGGGACCGAAGAAAGATCCCCTCTGCCATTGTTGTCGAAGGGGGAGGAAACTAATAAGGGAATAAATTTCAAAAAAAGAAAAAGGTTTCCATCAATGCCAAAGGAGGAGATTGTTGGACATATTTTCATAGATATCAACAGTCGATGTCATTATGATGTGATGATGATTTTTTATGCACAACATGCAAAGGAATCTTCCTAAATCTCAGGAGAGGCAATGTATTAGATTTCACGACATCAACACAATGAAAAAACACCAACGGGATCGAATTCCCAACAGACGAATGATCTTGATTAGATAGAATACAAGTAGAAAACCAAAAAGCTCAGAAGGGAAAGCACATTGCAGTGATGATGAGTTTTTATGAACAACATGCAAGGGAATCTACCAAAAATATCAGAAGGGAAAGCACATTGCAGAAATGAGATCAGGATTGAAATCCCCACAATAAAACTACAAAAGAAGCGAGGAGAATCATGTCCACTGATGTAGATTTTGGTACAAACCAGGACCACCAGATCTAGGAGTTGCAAAGGAGTACCTTCAGATCATCATTCGATTAAGTCTTGACCGTCGGATATCAGTAAGGGCAGATCAACGATGGGGAACCATTGTAGGATGCAAGGGTTGGATTTAACGATCATGCAAGTTTCGATTCCAAAATAGACACTGAATGTCAATCATCACCTTCCAATAGATCTACGGTTGGCATTGGTTCCACTACCCCGGAACCCTAGAGCCCTGTAGTCATGAATAGCCAAAATCCCGACCACCGTTGGATCGTGTTAACCTTTTCACGTCAAAGTAGGATAATTAGATGAATTCAAGTTACTCGAGGTTTATTCGGGGAATCTCACTTCGAAAGAATTGGGAATTGGGAGAATTAAATAACCCAAAGTCCCAAAAGTCAAAATGAATCTAGACCAATGATCTAGAACTGATCACATTCGTTGGATAAAGGATTCATGAGATCCATAATAGTTGAATTCCCAACAATCATTGGATCGTGTTAAGATTTTCACGTCAAAGGAGGAATCTCACTTGAGGTTTATATGAGGAATCTCACTCTGGGAGAATTGGGAAGTGGGAAAATCAAATAACCCAAAGTCCCAAAAGTTGGAATGAATCTAGACCATTGATCTAGAATTGATCATAGTCATTGGATAAAGGATTCACAAGATCCCCAATAACCAAATTCCCGACAACCGTTAGATCGTGTTAATATTTTAGCCCAAAGAAGGATCGTTAGATGAAGTCAAGTTACTCAAGGTTTATTCAGGGAATCTCACTCTAGGTGAATTGGGTAGTGGAAAAAGTGAATAACACGAAATCCCGAAGGCTGAAATGAATCTAGACCATTGATCTAGAACTGATCAAAATAATTGGATCAAGGATTCAAATGAACCTAGGACCGTTAGATCCAGGAGGAGGACATGTGCCATGTCAGGAGATCCAGTCAGCAAGAGCATGTTATAAAGGACATGTGGGGAAATCATATGGTGACAAGTGTCTAGGTATAGTTGGCATTTTAGGTACACGTAAGTCATAAATATAAGTGACACATGGCAACCACTTGGCTAGTGCTAAGTCAGTAGTGATGCAAACAAGTTACATCACTCCAAGATTTTTTCCTTTGGGGGAAACCAACAACTACATGAAGTGTCGAAGGTTGAATTCAATGCTAATCGTTGATCTAAGATCCCCCATATTCTCACATGACCATTAGATCAAAACGTAGTCAAAAAATGATGTAAGCACTCCCATGTTGACCACTTCAGTGCTAACCAACTCTGGTGTAAATTGGAACAATAATTACCCAGACCTCTAAGCCCTTGAAGTCTAGAAGTAAACAGTGGTCATCCATCTCAATCTATGATTAATTCATAACCATTGGATTAAGTAGTGGAAGGATAGTATTAGAATCAAATCTAGACCATTGATTTGGTTTCAGGAATCATGTTAACCATTATATCAATCCTTGTGAGAGGTCAAAACTTCAGAAGACTAGATGAAAGAGAAAAAACCCAAAGGATGAAGTCTAGAGGACTAGGTTCCAACCCCTGATCATGGGTTACAAACACATAAGTCGTGAAGTGTTGGGAACATTGCTTAAATTTATAAGCCCATGGTTTTGAGCATATGGCCACATGTAAATGGTTTGAAGGAAGCACCTCTGTAGAATTATATTTATGAAATATTTGCAGATACATGGAATCGAGTTAAAAATGAAATCGATCCATATCAGTGATCGATTTATGAAAAGCACTATAACTAATTTGAAAATCCTTCATGATAATAATAATGAAGAAAAACAAACATTATTTTTGTTAATCTAAATAAATAGGTGTGATGGTCCAAACAAAGGGACACAATGATTTATAGATCACACCAGTTGGGTGACTATATAAGCAAGGAAGAATGATGAAGAAGAAGTGTCTATCTAGTCCAGATCAGAAGATCAAAACAACAACAGAGTACAAGAAGAAGAACTGGTGATTCTTATGAAGTGAGGATGGAAGGGAGGAGCACGGAAGGATTCATATCCTTTACTAAGTAAGAGTAATTTAAGGGAGTTGGTGGTTCCTAGGGTTGGTGCCCTAAATACAGGGAAGTTGGTTCTTCCTAGGGTTGGTGCCCTAAAAAATAAGGGAGTTGGTGCTTCCTTGGGTTGGTGTCGTGAAGAAGGGGATTTGTGTCTCCTAGAGTTGGTGCTCTAAAAAGGATTGGTTTCCTTCACTATTCTTCATAAATCCTTGTAATTCCTATTAATTATATTTATATAGTTGATTTTAAAAACAAGTCCATTGTTGATCTATTTTGGTAATTAACAAAATATAAAAGTAACTGCTAATTGTTGAAAAAGTGTAATATTGATTCACCCCCTCTCAGTATTCCAACAATTATATGCATCATCTCTCTTACTTCCTCCCAGATCTTGTTAGAATTGAAAAATACAATTTTAAATCTACCTTGACTGATATGGTCGGTCACACCATTGTTCCACTAGATATTCATGGCATTTATGCCAAAGGAAACATGGTGAGTATTTCTCTTACTGTCATGATCGAAATATCTCAAACTCCTGGAAAAGTTGAAAATGTATATATCGGTGTGGATATTGTTCTCCTGGAGAAATGGAGATCTACACTGATCTCTTCAAATAATTTTGTGATGTATTTTCTTGGTCATACGAAGAGATGCCAGGAATCAACCCTCACATTGTCGAACATGAGATTAAAACCTATCTGGATGCTAAACATGTTCGACAACAAGTTAGAGCTATTAATCCTAGTAAGGCCCCTATTATTAAGGAAGAAGTAGAGAAACTACTTAATGTTGGTTACATATACCTGGTTCCCTTGAATGAATGGATATCCAACCTCATTCCTATGAATAAGAAGCAAGGAACCATCTGTGTTTATATGGATTTTCAAGACTTGATTAAGGCTTGTCCTAAAGACAACTTCTTGACACCTTTCATTGATTAGATTCTCGATGAGTGTGTGGGAAGCGAGGTTTTTTATTTTATGGATGGATTTTCAAGATACAATCAAATTCATATTAAACCTAAGGATCAACATAAGACATAATTTATTTGTCCTTGGGGTACTTTTTCATACCATAAAATTCCTTTCGACCTTAAAAATGTCAAAGAAACATTCCAACGAGCCATGAATTTTTATTTTCATGATCTCAAGCACATTGTTGAAGCTTACCTCGATGATCTCGTTTCTCACTCTCGCAAGAGAGTAGATCACTCTACCCACCTTCGACTAGTTTTTGAGAGGTTCCATTATTATCACATCCATTTAAACCCTCACAAGTGCATTCATTGCATTTAGTCTAGACACCTTTTAGGATTCTTAGTCTCTGAGCATGGGATATTGGTGGATCATATGAAGGTTGAGGAAATACTTCGATTATCTCCCCCACATAACATTCGCCAGCTTCAAGGGTTACAGGGGAAAGCTAACTTATTACATCAGTTTATATTAAAATATGCCAATATAACTAAGGTTTTCATGCATCTATTGAAGAAGGAAAGTTTGTTTATATGGGATGAGTGAGCCTAAGAATCCTTCGATGCTCTTAAGAAATCCTTGGTATTGAAGTCTATGTTGAAGCCTATGGACTATAGTAGAGATTACTTGCTTTATATTTCCATGTATGAAGGGACAGTTGGTATGGTTCTGGTTCATGAATATGATGAGCTCCATGAGAACATTGTCTACTACCTTAGTCAAAACTTAGTTGACCCTGAAATAAGTACTCTCATGTTGAGAAGATATCCTTGGCACTATGTATTCAAATTTTATGACACTATGTGTACACGTGGTTCAAATATTATGACACTATGTATTACTTTTCAAAAATACTGTAGTTGTTGATGTCAATCCCTTTCAATATGTCCTTACTAGGAATATCATAGGGGGTACATACAATAAATGGATTGTTATTCTGTAAGAATTTGACCTCGAATTTGCTTCG
>SNQJ01S0072108.1:138034-153260 GCA_010110895.2 Picea sitchensis | reverse complement strand
ACAAGGGTTTGTACAACAAAACCCCCAAACTGAATGCTCAAGAGCAATAGAAAATGCTAATCCAAAACCAGAATGAGTAATAGGTGCACCCCAGCCTCTTACTTATACTTTTCCTTCTAATTCTCTGTTGAGTTAGGTTAACTACTAGGGTTAATCTTCTATTCTTCTGTTGAGTTATATTTTACTCCTTTATCCTTTTCCTTTCTTAAGTCAACTTAAAAATATAACTTTTAACTTCTTGACTTCCCCCCCCCTAGTTTGAGACTATGACCTAGTGGGGGTGCCTAGGCCACTGAGTCTCCTCATCACCTATCTAAGAGGTGGGGGACATTACATAGCTTCCACCTATGGTATTTGAATATGGGTTTATATTGCTCTGCCATCCATCTCTTTGTTTCATAAAAATATGGAAATGACCCTGGAAATTTCGTATTTAAGATTGACTATTAATATTCTACCATGCATGTTTATCTATATGCCTTGTTTTCCCAGATCTCTCGATGCCTAAAGATCTGGAACTTATCTTAATCAAATAATGATATCCATTCTTGAAATCTTCAAATGCTTTATCATCAAACCTGCAAACTAGTTTAATGCAAGAAATCAAATGTCTGAAACGAAAGTTTTAACTATTCAGGCTCTAATTCATTCAACACTGACACTTGGAAGGATTCAATTTATTGGTATTTGAAAACAAAGTCTAAGGATAGATATACATTCATTCGAATTTGATCACGCCCTGTCCACCAATGTCTATGGAAGATGGCCCTTTGATAGCAGACTCTCAAAAATATTTCCAATTCCACATGCTTCAATATAAATGACCATTTCCTTATATGTACCAACAACATATTTCTTCTTTAAAAATTCATAGAGAGAGGCATCCCAAGTGTTCCAGAACTCCTTCCTTAGCATGGGTTTAATATTTTTATGAATTCTTCTCTGGATGTCTTATAAAGAATTTAAATTATTATTCTTGCCTCTTTATTCGATAAGAGATTAACCCATGCCACTTAATCCATAGAAGCTCCACTCGTTGAATCGAATTCCAACTGAAGGCATTTGTTGTAGGGGCTAGTCGACTCTTTCGACTAGACCCAGCGGTTGACTAAGAACTATTTGGTCGACCGATGTAGTTATAAGTAGAATTCGGTTAGAGTATATATTAACCAACCGACCCATGTATTTAAGTAGTTACAACTACTTGGAAGAGGTATAAATAGAGAAGCACATGAAGGCTCAAATAACTTGATGTGAGAGGTTATATGTAATTGTGCTACATTGTTCTATCATATAATAAAAGGATTTTTCTTTGGGCTCTCATTACTTGTGTATGTCTTTATCTTTTTCTATGTGTATGCATGTATCTCTATGATGTCTATGTAAGGATCTACTGGTAATTCTCCCTGCTTTTCCCTAGATTACAACATTGGTTTTGTTGTCGGTAGTACTGGACTTGGGCATGTATAAGTTACATAAATGATAAATTTAGAAGACATACATGGTTGGTGGAAGCTCAAAATTGAGAACTACATCAGAAACTACGTAATAAGGAATAACCTCACACTAGTCGAAGCACAGTCGCGGTTCTTTTCAGAGACACACGGAAGATTCCTTGAAGTTATCCTAGAAGCATTATTTCAGCACATTAATAGATCAGGTAATACATAATCTAAAACCCGATGAAAATTTAGGCCTAAATTTGACGAACGGAGGAAGAACAAATATGCACGACTGGATCGAAAGAATTATTGAAGATCATATTTCAAAACAAGCCATCGAAGATCAGATGTCTCTTGACAAAATAAAAGAAACATTTTACACCAAATCATGTATTTTTCTACACGGTTCAGACACTTCTTCATAAATTCCTCCTCGACAAGGGAGTCAGTGACATCGTTGAATACCGAACAAGACCATGCACATCATTACCAAATAGTAACTTCCAAGAAAGAGACTGCTTCTTGATACAAGAGAATCCTGGGACTACTTCTTGAAGAAATAAACACGGCTAACGCTACAGAATTAGAGTAATTTAGGTCGGAAATGCGAGTTCGGTCGAAACTGTGAGATGCCATAAAACAAGAAGTAGTGTTTTCCAAGCCTAAATGTCATCAAGAGGGAAGCAATCCCATAAGAAATTCACATATATCCATAAAATAGAATGGGATAAAAGGAAAGAGAAAAGAGAATAACTTCATAACCAATGGAACAACAAAGAGTCTAATAGAAATATGTTTGGGGAGGGTCAGCCTAAGAGATCACGTGAGCAGTTTGAGTTAGAAAGAGATCAAACAGAGTTGGAAATAGAAGCAACCTCGGCAACACCCGACAGAAGTAGCGACGCATAGTTGAACAACCATCAACTGGACAACAAACTGGAAAGTATGGACTATGAATAATCTGGACCAACTTTACATATTTCTCCCGCATTGAAAACCATCCCATGGATACGAGAATTTCTCCAACATAGATTGCATATTGATGACCAATCTGCAAGGTTATGGTACAAAATGAACGACCAGTGAAATCTATGAGATGCATCGATTGTAGAGCTAGAGAGAAATGAAGTCAACAATATGATTATCCAAATTAAGGATCTCACTAACTCGACCCCCCTACAACATCTAATCTCAAGAGAAGAAATTAATTATAGTCGCGAAGCGATGCAATATTTGGAATGTCAATTAGTCGAATATAAAGTTCAAATCTCTCAAAATGAGGATGCATTTTCTATACTCAAGAAGAAACAATTGTTCCTTGAGTACCATCCAATATTGGATGCAAATAAAAACCTACCAGAGGATTCAACAACTCAGTCGAAAGTTGTAGTAGCTCAAATACCAAAAAAACCGAACAGTCCTAACAAGAAAATCAAAATGGTATTGATTCACATCTTGATTTATGAAGGAGAGGAGGACCCAAAATTCCATTGGCTCATGTGTGAAAACTTTTTGGGATGCAACTAATATTACAGATGAATACAATAAAATTTCACAATTTAAAGTTTCTCTGCACCACCGCTCATTAACATGGTTCATGAACTACATAGAAAAGAAAACTCATTCAAAAGCAGAAATAAGGAATAAGTTCTTAAAATTCTTTGAAATTTAGGATGTCACACATTTGGTGGCCCAAAATTTAAAGGAAATAAAACAAAGAATAGGTGAGTTGGTAAGAGAATATGATAAGAGATTCAAATATCTCCTAAGTCAAATCCTGACAAAAATCGATCAGAACTTCTTGGTCTAGTGGTATGTAGCCAGGATACTGCCAAAACTCCTCTCTCTATTACGCTTATACAATATAACATGTTGTGAAGATGTTCTACAGAAATCACAATGAGTCAAGTCAGATGTTGATGGCCCATCGACTTCCTCGATGACAGAGAGATTTGAGGAGAAAATAGAACATTTACAACAAACAATAAAAAATCTATCTATACAACGAAATGAAGTATGGTGTACTACATGCCTTGTGGAAGGACATACAAAGGATAATTTCCCATGTAATGAGCGCACACAAATAATAGTCATCCATCGAATCCAAGCACAAAAATACTGTAACATATGTGAATGCCTAATTGATCACAGTGTACAAGATTTTCCACATAATATGAAAAACACGAAGTGGTTCCATATATGTGAATCTTTTGATCACCGAACATCATAATTCCATCTAAATTCTTGAAATCAGAATAATATATGAACAATATACAACACAAAAACCATTAATCAAGAAAACAACTATGGTCAAACAGACGACTACTATGGTGGTCGTGGTCGAGGTCGAGGAGGCCGACATGGATTTGGTGGTCGAGCTCGAGGTTGTGGATGAACTTATTTTTTTAATTGTTGTAAATATGATCACATCATACCAGATTTCCCAATAAAAGATAGAAATGATATGAAATTTTTCAATATATGTGGCATTGGAGATCACTCTTTAGAATACTTCCTGATAGTACTCGACAAAATCATACCAAGAAAAAATGTGAATCTACTACATGCAATATCCAAGGAAGAGGTGATGAACTCAAAAAACTTACATATTGTTACAAGGTCAGGTGCAGGATGAGATATTCACACTCCACAACAAAATTGCCAAAGAAAGAAGGCTAACAACTTCCCAAACCCAGATAAAGAAGAGAAAATCACGAGAGAAGATCTTAAATTCTTCAAGAACTCCACAAAAGTTCAACAAAACTTGAGAAGTTGAAATGAAGACACCATATCCAAGAATTTTTGTAGCTCCTCAAAGAAAAACATTCAATAGGTATATTGTTGGATCTACTCAACATATTATGAGAATATAAAGATGGCCAGAGACCGATCAAGGATGAAAATCACCTCTCTTATAACAACAAATATTACGATCCACGAGTCAACTTGGAGACTGAGGGAATGATGGTCAATAAGGTGGTCGATGATTTTGGTTCTCAATTCAATATTTTACCACGAGAAACATGGATATGAATGGGCCAGCCTAGCCTAGTACCCACGTTGAACTATCTTAGATTAGTTAATCAAATATTAATTGAACCAATTGGAATATTAAGAAATGTTGACACTCAAATTATGGGGATACCGACTTTGGTTGACTTCGAAGTGATCAACCTTTTTGAAGGAATGCTAGCATACGCAGGTCTTGTTGGTCTACCATTAAATTAAATTCAAAGGAAGTGGGATGAAGGACAAGAATCCAGATTCCTATATTAGATAAACAACGAACAAAAATATTATATATAACCAACTGCAGAAGGAGATATTTTGAGAGAATCTCCTATGTTGATCGGGCATAATTCTGACTCTACCTTATATAACTGGAAAATTGAGAATTACGAAGAACATGCAAAATATTGTTGATCTATTGAAATTATTCCAAAAAAGTAGCTTAGGACATGCTACTCAATCCAGGTTGTACCAAAAGTATATGAAAAAATAACTCAACAAACTCCCGCCCTTATATCGACCGACACTCAAATAAGCAAACCCTTACGATACAGTGAACGACATTCCCCTTCGAGCCATGTCAAAGAGGTGAAAAAGTCCATAGTAGAGAAAGGGAGGAAATACATCCTTTTGGAAACCTTCATAGGCCAAGTTGAAATATGGTGCGAAACACATTCCCCCATATTACAAACATGGAAAACTATGTCGAAATACTTTGTTGAACGGTTCAGAGACAAGAAATTATCCAAAGCTCCAGATATCCCCACCTTCAAACTCAACTACGACCCAGTAGAACACATTCAGCGTTGTGAAAGCGAGTGGGAAAAAATAAGATATAAATATAAAAGGGTATGTCCCCATATATTTCCAAGTACAATAGATGACATACCGAACAAATGGTATAATATTGAAGAATCCTATGTCCATACATCAAACTAGGATGAAATTAAATAAAATTTTGTGCAAGACTTTGAATTTAACCCAGAAGAAGTACACTTTAGAGATGTAGCATAAAAGATATAAAACTTTCTAGAAAATCCTTCACCACCTGTACAGAAAGAAAAAGAAAACATTTCGGTCGATGAAGGATCGACATCGACTTGTAATTTTTTGTTGGTATAAAACAAAGAAATATCAACTGCACGAAGGATCGACATGGAAAATATAAAATGTCTAGGATAGAGACTCCAGTAGAAAAAAGACCACCCAGCACTACAGAATCATCTAAGGTCAATACTTAGTGTAGGAACAAAACAAAAAGAAGACCAGGAACAACCCAACTTCCCAAAAATATTTATAAAAATTGAATAAGGAGAGCGCCATCTCGATGAAGCTAAGCCACTAGAATGGATGGATGCAGAAATCAAAATCAAGGAATTCGGCATATAAAATGACGATAGAACAAAAAATGTACGAAAAGGTGACTATTGGTCCAAGAAACAAACAAACAACATAGTCAATCTACTAAAAGAGTATCAATATGTTTTTGCACACGACTACAAGAACTTGAAAGGACTTGTAGAGGAAATGGGAGAAATGAAGATTGAACTTATTCCAGTAGAAAAACCGATCAAAAAATGACCGTACAAGATAGTGCATAAATATAAACCGATCATTCAAAAAGAGATTGAAGGAATGATACAACCTATACGAAGGTATTATTTACCCTATAGACAAGGCAAAATGGGAAAGTCCCATGGTGGTGCAAGCAAAGAAATATGATCCCAAAAAATTAAGAATTTGTGTCGATTTTCAAGGACTCAACAAACAGACTGTGACAGATCTATTTCCCACCCCCTTTGTTGATGAAATCATAAATGAAGTCATTTTTCATGAATTTTATTCATTCATTGACGGGTTCTTAGGATATAACCAGGTGCCAATAGCAAAAGAAGATCAACAAAAAACAACATTTGTGTTGGAATTTGGATCTTTCGCCTTCAAAGTAATGCCATTTGGACTGAAGAATGCTCCAACAGTTTTTTTGAGAATAGTGTTTAACACATTTTAAGAGTATATCTATAAAACCATGACCATATACTTCGATTATTGGACAATATATAGTCTATTTAAAAATTACATACAATGGCTTTGACTTATGTTGGAATGTTGCAAACAAATCCAACTATCATTAAATATTAAGAAATGCATATTCACTACACCTATTGGAATCCTTCTAGGACATGTGGTATATAAATATGGGGTAAAGGTCAACATGGATAATATTAAGATTATCCTTGATCTAAAACTGCATGTGAATAAATAAAAAATCAAAATTTTATTGGGCACACATGATATTATAGGAAGTTTATATGTCACTACTTGGACATCACCTTCCCAATGGACGATCTCTTACGAAAATATGTTGAATTTAAATGGAGCCAAGAATATCAGGAATCCTTAGAATTCTTAAATAAGAAGTTGATCGAAGGACCCATTCTAAAATTTCCATACTAGTCCATAAAATTTCATGTCCAAGTCAATGTGTCTAATGTATCTATCGGGTCGGTATTAGTGCAACCATACAACAACACAATGGATCATCCAAATGCGTATTCAAGTCGAAATTGAATAAGGTATAAAGAAACTATTTGACTATGGAAAGGGAAGCTCTATCAATGATCTTTACTCTACAAAAAATTTGTCACTATTTACTTGCAAATACCTTTACATTTTCTACAGACCATAAAGAACTAAAATACTTGGTCAATAAACTAGTTCATTAAGGATATATTTGTCATCGGTTACTATTATTTCAGGAATTTGAATTCGACGTAATCATACAATCGAGGAAAAAGAATGCATGTCTTGATCACCTTTCACGACTAGAAACAAGAGAATATCCAACAAGAATCGACAATGATCTCCCAAATTCACATTTATTTAGAGTTAAATCTTCCTCTAAAGATCTAGAAGATATTTCCAATTTCCTAGAATAAGGAAAGGCTCCTAAGGTCCTCCCAACAAACAAAAATAAATTTCTATCCCTAAAAGTTGCATCGTTCACAATCATTAACAGATATTTATACAAAATGGGAATGATTGATGTTTTAAGAAGATCTATGCCATAACATGAAAGGGAGGATATAATCAATGAATCTCATGCAGGAGTAGTTGGGGGACATTTTCAAGATGACACGACATCCATAAAGATACTGCAAGCATGCCTATGGTGGTCGAATTTTCATAAAGACTTTCGAGATCAAGTAAAAAAACTCTGCATAAAGACTGTCGAGATCAGAGGCTTGTACGACCCTTGTGGAAAAAAAAAAATTCACTAAGTTCAATAAACTCTAATAGAGATTTCAAAATTTGGGCTATCGACTTCATCAGGACATTTCCACAAAGGGAAAGAAGAACTGGGGCAAAGTATATCATTATTGTGGTCAAATATGTGACCAAGTGGGAAGAAGTTGAGCCAGTTGAATCTTGTACTAAAGAGGTAGCAACAAAATTCATCTAAAAAAATACAATTACAAGTTTTGGTTGTTCATTGACACTAATAAGAGACCAAGGAAATCATTTTTGTAAATGAAACAATTAAATTCCTACTGGAAAAAAAATTAATCGACCATAGGAAAATGACATCTTATCACCCACAAGAAAACGAGGTAGTCGAATAATTTAACAAAGCATTCAAAAAGGACTCACAAAGATTTGTGGCATAGACATAGATGACTAAGATGAAATATTCCTACAATCCTCTGGGAATATAGATCAGCATACAGATCAACATACAAATGATCGACTGGGAAGACCCCATTCAAGCTATTCTACAAACAAGAATTTGTTATCCCTTTGCAATTTTGTACCAATTCTGACAGGTTGCAGTCGTAGCGAATTTTCATGAGAGAAAAAATATGAACAACTGACTATATCAATTAAACAAGTTGGAAGAAGAACTATTAATAGAAACACATTACCAAGAGGTTCATAATAAACAACATAAATCGTGGAATGATCAACACAAAGAAAAAATACATAAAAGAGGGACATTTAGTCTTACTATATGGCATTCGCATAAAAGGAAAACCCAGAAAATTGGAAACAACATGGCTTGGTCCTTATGTGGTGGAAGATATTCAACTAACTGGAGTGGTCCAACTTAGAACATTATTGGGGAAACCGCTTAAGAAATTAATTAATGGTTCCCATCTAAATAAGTATCAGGTGTAAAAGAAAAGAACCATGTTGGAAAAATATAGCAGGGAGTTGCGAACAAGAACCGACTAAATCAACTAATCATACTTATAAGAAATAAACCCTACTTAAAATTAATAAACAAAAAACACTTAGACACATTTTGCTATAGAAAAATGAAAAGGTAAAGTACTTAAAGAATATCCATAACACTAAAGAAAAGAAACAATAAAGTAAAATGGAGAGAGAAAGCATCCCTTTGTTGATCCCGAGATAAAGAAGCAAAAGATATTCTCTACATTCCACGCCATCGATCGAATTACGAAAAATACTCATAAGAAGAGAATCAAGTGAAAGGATAAGTCTGTGAGAAAGAGAGAATGGTTTACATGAGCGTAGATCAAATGAGAATAGACCAAGAGAACATGAATCAAATTGGCATGAAAAAATACGACATCATTCAGACTCCATTAAACTTAGAAAAATAAATGAGAAAACAATCCATTGACGACATCAACTAAGTCAAATCCAATAATAAAGATGACTCAAGAATAAAAGTTGGTCGGCCCACATATAGACCACATATAAACAAAGGAGAACTCTTCGGGCGAACCTAGAACAACGACGACCGATAAAACACCAACGTTGGCAAAGAAAGAGAATTTAACTCCAGATAGGAAAAGGTCGACGAGAGCATTAATGACGGAAACGACCATTGTGTAGCTGCTCACACAACTGTTGATTACACTGATACGTGAGACAATAAAAATATATATATTGCAATTAATAACCAACATGACATAAACGAATGCCAAGTAATGATTTAAATGTCCACTCGCTCGACTCACTCATACCACCAATATTTATGACAGAAAACTACAAAATATGAGAACAACTGGATGAATTGAACTCGACGCTCTCGCAACTAGATATAAAGTTGGAAGAAGCATACAAATTTTCCTCATTGTTATTTTCGCCTCCACAACTAAGTATAGAGAAAAGTGCATATTCGACCGAACCTGCAAATTCACCAACCTTTCCTAAAACTAGTAATCGAGATCCATAAATGCCAAGGATGAGGGGTCAAGTCAGAAGCTTAAGAGAAGGTTTAATATCGAGGAAATGTTTTTATTGAGCGACTACAACGTCGTTGCAAGTTCGAATGAATAATATCTGGTTGTTGAAGATGGAAGAATCAGATTGGAGTAAGCACTGGCTAAAATTCATAGAATGGGAAATGTAGGAAGGAAGATGGAAAGAAGAAACCAAATTCCTGGAAAAAGCAGGAATTCGACATATCCTTGGCACCTCGCAAATTGCTGACATGGGTCAATGGAAGGAGGAAGTTGTGAAATTAATTATTAGTCGGTATCATCAAGGATACCTTCAGTTGGATCATCCAATATAAATAACTGGCGGTCTCCTCTACTAAATTTTGGGAATCTCAAGGATAGTGGCTAAGGT
The DNA here is from genome assembly GCA_010110895.2 of Picea sitchensis. Lineage (NCBI taxonomy): Eukaryota > Viridiplantae > Streptophyta > Pinopsida > Pinales > Pinaceae > Picea > Picea sitchensis. The sequence continues at coordinate 143,205 of SNQJ01S0072108.1, read as the reverse complement.
ACCCAAGTTGGCCAACACTAATGACTAGATGCAATTTTCGACAGGGTCAACAATGGACAAAAACTATAAGCATTCGTTGATCAACAAATTTTCTAACCTAAGAGGCCTCTAGACTGCCATAATAATTTCTTGTTTTTTCACACTAGCAAGTCAAGCATCAGACATAAATATTAAAATGGTCGAGTAAATAACTCAAGTCTATCAGAATAAAGAAAGGTTCAATTGGGCGGAACACTTGGCCAACATGATCAAAACTGACTGCAAGGAAGTTCAAGATGTAGGAAATGCCATCAAATTCTCTTCACTACTAATTTAGCTAGCAATGGAACAATACAGACCTATTGGAGAACCAACATTTACAACTAATAATATACCGACAATGAATAAGTACAAAGTATTTGTATCTAATCAAACAGGTACCTCAAATTCACTTCCTCCACAAGAGATATTTAGACTATGGGTCACGGTTTTGAAAGATAGTACGCACAGATGGTGAGTCGAACAATTTCTCCATCAAGCACTTACAACACCTTATCATATTCAACTCGACCTCATCCACACAAAGATGTGGTGTGGAGTCGCGTTTGCACCAGAGCCAAAAGAGATGCACTACTAACCAAGAGTGTATTAAATCTTCACAGAAATGGAAAGAAAAAACAACTAGAACTTAGAAATTCCACCTAAGGAACAACATACAGGGGTACCTGTAGTGTTTTATTTGACTGACAGGGAGTAAGAAGAATAAAGAGAATCAACTCTCTACACAACTCCTTTTGTTGAAGACTTAAAATCCTGAATGTTGTACCTGCAAATCCATCCCCTGGAAAAAGAAAGCAACCGACTAAAAATAACAAGGGGAAGAAGGTTGTCGAGGAAGAAGCATTAGATCTTGGCATAGAGGAGATTTGGAGAGAAACATTCTAGTCAGAGGCGGGAATCAACTTCAACAAACCCATTATCCAAGAGAAAATGACAAGTATTACCACCAAGATCGTCAAGAATCTGAAGCAAACCCAACAAGAAAATGTTGTCATGAAGAAAATATACAGTTCCTCAGACATACCAGAAATGAAGGAGAATTTACAGAAAATCTAAGGAACAAAAGAAGCAGGTCAAAAACATCAAGAGAACACTTAGGAAAATTGAAACAAGAGGGGGGAAAAGGTAGAAAAACTTAGAGAGAACAACTACTCATGTCATCCCGAAAAAGGTCACAGTAAATATGAAAGAATGGGAAATAAGGCCAAGAGAAACACCAAGTAAGAAGAGGACACTCGAGGCAACAATTGACTTGACCAAGGAGTCACCTCCAGCAAAGATGGTACCAATCATAGAAGAACTTCCAGCAAATAAAAAGAACAGGAAACTCATAATCAATGAGTCATCCGAAGCAACAGATTCAAATCAGCCAGTCGAGACAGATGATGTCGAGATATAAACTCTCAACATGGATCAGTAGAATTCTATTGAATAAATTGACACTGAGTCAATATAGCAACAATTGACTAGAAAAACAACCTCACCTCAAAATCTAGTTGAATCAATACAAGTCAGCGAGCCGACCATCCTAACAAAAAAATAGGCAGTCCATCTTTTTGAAGCATTGGATCAGCAGGAATAAGTCTTACAGACAACTAAGACACATCAAGTCGAGGTTGGCCAGAGAACTAAGGAAGAAGAGATAGAAAGTGACATTCTAGGCATACAAAGAGAGAGCTTTGAAAATTGACAAACTAAGATTCCTTTACCTGAGGTAAATCTTATTGATTCTAAGAATATTAACACAAAAGGGATAGATATATAGGATAAATAAGATATGGATATGAAAAAAAAACAGGATGAGGAGGAAGAAAAAGATCAAACAAGTGAACAGAGCATCTTGACGACACAACAGACTGTAAAAAAATATGGTCAGTCGTCCAAATATGCAGATAAAAGAAAGAAAAGGAAGCCTTCCATGATTACCTTTAGAAAAATTGAAAAAACTACTCCATCAGGTTCTTTGGTCGAGGCCTCATTCGACCCGACCACTATTTCTGATAATCACTTGTTCGACTTACATGGATTTATTTCAAAAGAATCAACAAAGAGATGGAAAAAGGTGCTCAAAGAAGGAATTTAGGTCGAGAGACTAAAACAAGAGAAAAATAATATCTTGGAGGGTTTAATCCATATCGATTTCAGTGGCCTCCCACCTATTCCAACTGGCTCATTTTGGCAGTTTTTCAGTTTGACATTTTTTTCCCTAGTTTTTGAGTCCCTAACTTGTGGGGTCGTTTTGAGGCCCTAAACAACGTTTTTTAGGGATCGCCACAGTCAAAAATATATTCGATAGATAACACCAAAATTTGTATTCCTCGGATTGACCTTTCCAATGGGCTATCGTGCACCTAAAATGGATATCATATGCAAAAGTTACGACCCGGGGAAGTTGATGTACTAACTTACCCAAACGGGGCCCACATGACTTTTGGCGCTTCATCTCCTAGGGTTATTTTTTTGGATGTATAGGGTTTTCAAAATTCTTGTTTATTGTAAAAAGGCCTTCATATCCTCATCGTAATCATCTTCTTGTGAATGAGCGCAGTCGTCACATATCTTCTCAGAGATAAGACACCACCATTCTAGCAAGCTTGTTTTCGCTACATTTTACAGTTTTAGCTTATTTCCTTATCGAATAGAAACCAGTTTTACTGTATATCTGTTATTCTGTGTTAAGCATATTTTGATAATAATTTTTATTCATTTCATTCAGAAAATATATTCTAGATCAATGGTATCAGAGCGGTCTGCTCCTTGTTGTTCTTAATGCATGTCCCCAACGAGGCCAGGAAACAAAGAATTGTATCTCAAGCTTGTTTCTCTTGAGGACAAAAGATATTGCACATCCAAACGACCTCTCATGGAAGAAGAAAGGAAATACGATGGGACAGGAGATCCCTTCGAAATGTTGTTTGAGGCATCCCTCGCGCAACAGAGGAACGAGATGATGGATAGTTTTGCACGAATCCTTCAACGACTACCAACAAGCGACGCATCTTCCTCAAACGGAGGCATCCCCCCCTTCAAGGTACAAATCAACTTCTATATTCTTATATTTTAAGGTCAGATAGACACAGATGCAGTAGACAAATGGTTGAATCTCCTAGAAGGGTATTTCTCTATCCATAACTTCTCGAATAGAGAAAAGATTACTTTTGCACTCCTCAAAGTCGGCCCCCATGTAAAAGATTGGTGGGAAACTTTATATGAGAAAAAGGAAATAGAGGAACCCTCATTATTTATAGTCATAGCCACCTGGGATTCCTTCAGGGATGATATTAAGGATCAATACTAGCCCGTTGGAAGTTATGACAACCTGTAAACAAAACGGACCACACTGCAGCAGGAAAGAGACCAAGTAGTGCCCAAATTAACAAATATCTTCCATACCTTGTACACCAAGTTGGGTATCAAATATTTTGAGCAACATATAGTGCTCAAGTATCAGTCTGCATAGATAAATCCAGGTCAAAATGGAGTTTTTGGACATCTCATCCTTGGGAGAAGCCTACCGATATGTCATCAAAATCGAGCAGAAGCTCAAACAAAAGACACGACAATTTGGGCCTGGGAACCCCTCACAACAAAATCCATGAAAGGGCAGCCCCAACCCACATAAAAAAGGACAGAGAAAATATGGGCATCCTCAGGACAACCAATCTAGGCCGCAAGCAAATAAGGACACCGAAAATACAAAGAAAGATATCGGGAAGTGGTGAAACTTCCATAAGCTCCCCTGGCATAACATTGTTGATTGTCTCTCGAAGAAGTTGCTGGTGGTTGAGGTGAAATCCTCTAAATCAAATGCAGGTTCCAAATATTAGTTAGAACCATAAAGGGGAGACAAATCATTGACGCAGAACCCAGTGCTACTGTTGATACCACCAAACTCCAACTCGGTGAACTAGACAAGCCAGAGGAAGGAGAGAACCTTTTTCATTCACATATGTGGGTGGCGGGTACCCCACTGCACTTCATCATTGATAGCAATAGCCAGAAGAACCTCACTTCAACAAAGGTTTTCAAGCAACTCGCCCTGCCGACAACATCGCACCTGCATCCCAACACCATCGGATGGCTCTGCCAAGGAAGCGACATTTGCCTCAGCCAACAATGTTGTCTGTCATACGACATCAAGCCCTTCAAAGACGATTTATCATGTGATGCTTCCCCTCTCGAAGTTTGTAATGTTATTTTGTGCCAACCATATTTATGGAAATGTCATGTTGTATATGAGTCTAGACCTCACAGTGTTATTTTTACTTTGAACAAGAAATTATATAGGATACCTGAGATAGTCCCACACAGTATTATTTCCTTGATCTATGCCAAGCAATGCAGAAAGGTCATATCTCAAACAGGGATGTTTGTCCTCTTTGTGATTTTCTCTCAAAATGAGTGAAATATCGTAGCCACATCTAGGGTCTCCACAACCGACCTCTCCACACAATAGAAGCAAGTGGATAAGGCCATAGAATAATACTCAGATATATTCTCTTCACCTACAGGGGTACCTCAACAATATTAGGTCAAGAACCCCATCAATCTAACCCTCAGCGCACCGCTGCCCAACGGGAGAGTCTACTATCGCTCTCTATTAGAGAATGAGGAGATCAAGAGACAGAAGAATTTCTCCACAAGGGGTACATCCATCCCATCTCATCACCTTTCGGGAGCCCAATCATGATGCTACAGAAGAAATATTGAACCTGCCAACTCTGCATTGATTACCAGGACCTAAATAAAATCACAGTAAAAAACTGGTACTGGATTCCCTAAATTGACGACCTCCTTGATAATCTCACAGGGGCCAAATACTTCAGCAAGATGGATCTGAAGTCTATATACCACTAGGTCTCGATAGAACAAACAGATGAATGGAATACCACCTTCAAGTCAAAGGAAGGTATTTTTGAATGGTTGTTCATTCCCTTTGGTTTGACAAAATATCTAGCCACTTTCATCAGGATGATGGATGATATCCTACGACCATTCACCAATAATTTTGTAGTGATGTATCTGGATGACGTTCTCATTTACAACAAGACTTGGGTAGAACACTTGTAGCATATTCAACAGGTTTTTCACACCTTACAGCAGCACTAGCTCTATGCCAACTTGGAAAAATT
>SNQJ01S0072108.1:120728-132512 GCA_010110895.2 Picea sitchensis | reverse complement strand
AATAAAGAATGGGTTCCAGCAACAAGGCCATGTTAGGTACCCAAATACAAAAGATACACTGAAATAAAGTGAGGAAAGAGGGAAAAACTCATGGGAAAAACCCCCCTCAAGGTATAGTCTATGTAAAAAGAAGAACTACAATTATTAGGCAAGTATGTCCTTCACTCCAAGACGACCTCACAGAGAATGAAACTTCTGCTTAGTGAAGATCTTGGTGAAGATGTCTGCCATATGTTATGTTGAAGGACATAACTATAAGTCAATGATCCCCTTGTGTACTAAGTCCCAGATGTAGTGCATGTGGATCTCAATGTGCTTCGTCTGCTTCCTTTGAACTAGATCTCTCTAGAACTTGAAAGTGCTCTGGTTGTCACACCAAATGACGATCGAATGATGAAACTGAATTCCCAACTCAGTGAGAAAATGTTGTAGCCACATAGCCTGAATGGTTATGTTAACTACCCCTTTGTACTCTTCCTCAACTGAAGATATAGAAATGGCGGATTTATTTTTTCTCGACTAGTAAATAGGCCCGGAACCAAGACTGAGTGAGTAACCAGATGTGTACTTGTGATCTGTGCTATTGCCAGCCCAGTTGGAATCGGTAAACCCGATGAGATCTAATGTAGAGTTTGTTGCATAATTAATCCCAAAGGTGATGGTGACCTGTACATATCGAATAATACGCTTTGAAACCTTTCAATGTAGTTCAAGTGGCTCCTGCATGAACCTGGAAACTGCGTCAACTGTATATGAGAGGTCTAGTATAGAGTGTGTGAGATACAACAAGCTCCCCACTAGTTTTCTGTATAGTGTGATGTCAACCAGTGGAGTCTCCCCGCCATCCTCAAGTTTGAATCCTGATAGGAAAGGAGTCGGAGTAGACTTGCAGTCTGTCATGTGAAATATCTCAAGGAGATCTCATGCATACATGGCCTGAGAAAATTTGATTCCTTATACATTTTGACTTATCTCGAGTCCAAGGAAGAAGTGTAGCAGACCCGTGTCCATCATCAAAAACCTGTCATGAAGAATTCTCTTGACTGCAACAATCGCTGAAGTCAAGCAACTGGTGATCAACAAATCATCATCGTACAAAACTAAAAGTAGAAGTGAAACAGTCATCCTAAGCATGTAGACATTTGGGTCTTATTTGAAATGTACAAAGTTCTGTCACAACAAGTAGTAGTCCATCTTGGCATACCATGCCCTCGAAGCCCGCTTGAGGCCATAAAGGGACTTCTTCAGTTGAGAGACCAAACATGATTCCTACATAAATCCCTGAGGCTTCTCCATGTAGATCTCCTCAGAGAGATCACCGTGAAGAAATTCATTCTTCAGGTCCATCTGATGGACTTCCCATCCCTTGGTTGTCGCAATGGAAAGTATCAATCATATGGAATCCATCTTCGCTACTGGAGTGAAGGTCTCGTCATAGTTAATACCATGAAATTGCTAAAAGCCTTTGGTGACAGGCATGGATTTGTATATACTAATTTGTCCATCCGCTGTGCTCTTGGTCCTATAGACCCATCTGCATATGAAAAGTTTCTTCCCAGAAGGAAGTGGAACCAAATCCCAAGTCTGGTTCTTGAGGAGGGATTTGTACTCCTCCTGCATGGTGGATTCCCAAAAGGGATTTCCAACATCCTCGCCATAATACTGTGGATCTAAATACTGAACCAAGAAAATATGCCTAGAGGGCAATGGTTTAGTGGTAGTGAGTGAAACAAGAGGCTCCTCAAAATCACATCGATTCCTCCTAGTATCGGTTGGATCACCAACGAGATCCCCTGCATCCTGAAGAGTAGTATGTGCCCACTTGGGCCTCTACTCTGGCTCTGCAACTGCATCTGTATGCTTTGAATCAGCATATGACTTTATTGACTCTGAATCTGAATCATCTGATTCCTATGACTCGGAACTCTCGTTTAAAGTAGAGTCGACATGTGCATGTTCACCATCTCAAACAGGTGGAATAATGAAGATGTTTGCATGCAGCTGTTGAGGTGCATGTGATACACTTTCCTCGAATTGGACACTTCACTCAATGATGAGCCGATCCGAGGAAATATCAATAAGCCTATATCCCTTCACACCGTTGGGGTATCCAACAAAAATTCACTCAGTTCTCTGTGGATCAATTGCCTTCCTCTTTTCAGACGGAATCTAGGCTCATGCACGTGAAACAAAAATGTGAAAGTGGGTCACTTTTGGTTTGAGGCCACTCCAAGCCTCGTAGGGGGTCTTATCCTTGACAGATCTATGGGGATATCTATTTTGGATGTATGTTTCACAATTAAGTGCTTCGGCCTATATTCTCTATGGTAGTGACTTTGCATGCAACATGCAAGATGTCATCTCCTTTATAGATATTTTTTTTCGTTCGGAAACTCCATTTTGTTGTGGAGTATAGGGAACTGTGTGTTGCAACTATATCCTTACCCCATGGAAAATATTATGGATCTCATGATTCAAATACTCTTCTCTGTTATCCATTTGGAGGACCTTGATCTTCTTTCTGGACTGTGTCTCAACCAGGGCTTTGAAATATTTGAGGTGTTGAAAGACCTCATATTTTTTCCTGAGAAAGTAGATCCATGTAAAACATGAGAAATCATCAACAAAAATGAGAAAAAACCTCTATTTTATGATTGATGGATGAGGAAAAGGACCGATAAGGTCACTGTGGATCAGATCCAAAGGTGTGGAAGCTTGTTGAGACTTTCCTCTGTCAAATTTCTCATGAGGGTGTTTTCCGAGAACACATCCCTCACACACTCCTTTGGAGAAATGGATGTCAAGTAGACCATCAACCAATATTTTCTTGCTAATTTGTTTCATGTATCTGAAATTCAAATGTCCAAACCTTTCATGCCATATCCTACTACTTTAATCAACATGAGTAAGCAGTAAAGCAAAATCAGGTTCAATGAATTCAGAAAAATTATACAATCTAGACTGATGATTTACCTCAATGATAGCAACCCTGGAGTTGGTTTTCATGTCGTATATGTCCATGGAATTTGGTTTGAATATGAATTTCTTTCTGGTTCCTGAATTCATCATCTGATACACGGAGAGAAGGTTGACAAAAATATTGGGAATATGTAACACATTCTCGAAGCTTCCATTGGTGAGTTCAATGTTTCCTTTGCCGGTGACTTCGACAGAAGAGTTGCCCCCCATCAGAATAGGAGGACCTTTGCATGCATCCAAAGAATAATATATTTCTTTTGATGCAGCCATATGATGTGATGCTCCTGAATCAATGATCCAAGAATCAGGAGAGGAGTTGATGGCAATCAAGGCATGGCTAGAATTGCCTTTCTTGGAATTCAGATATTCTGGATTCTTCTTCTTGGAACCCTCGGGGATGCGATCTCCAAGGCTATTTTGCTGAATTATTTGAGACATAATATCTTTTTTTTTTTTCATGCATGCAGATTTCGAATGGAATCCTTTTTTACAGTACATGCATTTCTCCCCTTTTCTCCCCTTTTCCCCTTTGGATCCGAAGGCATCGGTGAAGGGTTTCATGTACCCTTCCTTATTTAGATGTGCATGAGATTTATGTTTATATTTAGATTTAGATTTATAATATTTTTTACTTCCATCATGCATAGTGAGTGCATGTGCCCTTGGGCCTTTGACTATGCCCATGCTGATGAGCTTGGTTTTCTCTTATGTCAGGGATTCGATAAAGTCCTCAAGAGAAGGCATCTTCCAAGTGGCTCTGGAGGCGAATATGATAGAATGGAATGTGGATACGAATACAGAGAATTTAGGACCAAGATTGGAGAGAATGGTGAGAACCATTTGGTTCTCCTCCTTCGATTTATCAACCCCGCAAGCTTTGAGTTGCGACAGTAAATCCTTGATTTTGTAAAGAAATCTTGGATATTCTCAAATATTTTTGTATCCAATGTGAGAAGCTCCACATACATCATGTGTCCCCTCATCTCATCCTTTTTTCCAAATATCCTTTCCAAGGTGTTCCAGGCTTCATTGGGAGTCTTACAGGAAGATATATGAAAAAGGATATCGGGAGAAATAAGACTGCAAATTGTTTCGAGTGCTTCATCCATGCGATTTAAGTACTTGGATTTTTCTATGGCTGATGTCAATTATTTATCTATATTAAAGGTTAATCTGTACAACCCTCTAGTTTAGATATGAATTGTTGTCTTCTCCTTCCATGCAAAATAGTTGTAAGGTGTAAGAATGAATTCTTTTTGGAAATCCATCTTTTCGTTGTCTTCAATCTTTTGTACCTGCAAACAATTTTGGTGTATATTTTTCTTAGCAATCCGTTGGCTCTGATATCATGTAAATGTGTTGAAATTTCACAGAATAGATCTATATAAACAATAATAAACACATTTGCAGAGAGAATTGGAGAAATAAGAAGAAGGAGAGAAAGAATGAAAGAATTATCATTAACCATTATGAATACTGAATAATTTACACATGATATACTATGTATAACTCAATGAGTGTGCATTGGAGGAGAACCAATGCACCATAGTGGTGGTCTAGAGTGATATGGACACACACCAACATTTATAGGAGTGAACTTCCACCTAGTCTAGTCTCTCAGGAAGTTACGACAGTGAAATGCCACCTAGTTGAGTTAACTAGTCAACTAGTCTTCTGTTAACTGACTAAACATAGAGTAGTGAGGAGTTAACTTAGGCAATCAAGGGTAATGAGATAATTTGGTGATGATCCCAAGGCAAGGTTGAATTAGCATGGTGATGATCCCAATGTTTCATGGTGATAAAACCAATGCAACATCTAAACTCAACTCAAGTAGTCAAACTAAAGTGTCAACTGAAAGAGAATATTCTCCAGGTGGAATATTCTCCCCTAAAATATAGGAGACTGGATAATGACTAATAAACAAGGAAAAACCTTAGGAAAAAAAAATCATAGGTGTGTGTGAAGTAACTCCAACATCGACAAGATTGTGAATATCCTTAGCAAGAAAGAGATTAAGATCTCCTTCAAACCACATGAAACCATCAAACAAAATATGAGATCCGTTAAAGACAAACCTGACCCTCACAAAGGCAAAGGAATTTACAAAATAGAATTCTCCTACAGAGAATGCTACATCAGTGAAATTGGTCGCTCCTTCTAGATTAGGATCAAAGAACATGGAGCTGACATAAAGAACGACCACATCGCACCTCCACCTTAGCATAACACTCCCTTAAAACAAAACACTAGTTCGCTTAAAAGACATCAAAAATCATGCCAAAGAAGAACACCTCTTTAAACGACTGATTAGAGAAGCAATAAAAAATTGTAAGTACCCAAGCAACCTAAACAAAGACAATGTCCTAGTCTTAAGTGAAAATTGGTTCCCCTTGATTCACAAAAATAAGAAAAAAAACAGATAAGTAACTCTACCTAAATAAAAATAAATAAATATATTAATTAATTAATAACACAAACAAACTAAGATTAACAAACCCTAAATCTAATAACACTAATCAAAACCTAATACAACTACATCTATTAAAATAACTTAATATTCTCTCATAACATATAAAATCACTAAACAATTCTCCTTTCTTCATTTTAAAAAATATTAAACTTCCTTATAAACACCATTAAAATATTTTAGGGTTTTCTTAATAAAACAAAACTAATAAAAAAAAATTTAACACTTAAAATCTACCTTTACCTATTAAATACTAACAACATCATAATAACCTCTTCTTTCTAATTAATACAAAAAACTTTCTTTTCTAAACACAACACCTTTAATAACACTTTAACAATGGTTAATTTATTAATCAATAAACATCAACTTTCTTATAAACACCATTAAAATAATTACATTAGGATTTTCTAAATAAAACAAAACAAATAATTAAAAAAAAATTAACACTTAAAATCTACCTTTAACCTATTAAATCACTTACTAAAAAAAACATTCTAATTAATGATTAAAAAAACAAAAATATTTAAAATAAAATTGAAATATCTTAATAAAGAATTTTAATGTAATATTTTAGAAAACCCTAAATTTAACTAAACTAAATAAACCTAATCTAAAATATTCACCAAAAGACTCGAGCTAACACAAAATTTTCCTGCAAAATTTAGATATTTATAACCATCTCTTCTCACAATTAAACCCGGGCTTATTGTCCTGATGATGGATCCTAATATGGATCTGAAACGTCGATATTCAATTGATAGTATTGTGGTTTTTTCGAATTTCCCTGAAAATCCAAGTCATTTGTGACTAGCCAACCCCTACCACACTCACTGAGCTTCGAAGCTTCTTGGGCCTTATCAATTTCTACCACTGGTTCATGTTGGTATTTTCCCATATTGCATGGTTCCTCAACCAAGTAATTAGGAGTGGTGGTAAGGAGAAATTTGTGTGGGGCCAGTCCCAAAAACAAGCATTCGATGATTTGAAGCAATGCTTATGCTCATGCCCAATAATTTCACTACCAGACCTGCAAAATCCCTTTGAGATTGAGACAGATGCTTCAGACTATGATGTGGGTGTCATTCTCACTTAGCATGACCACCTTTGGCCTATCATAGTGAGAAACTATCAGATATTGTCTGTAAGTACCCTACTTATGACAAATAAATGTACTCCATTATGAAATCCTGCCACCAATGGAGACTTTACATTCTTGGGAAGGAGACAGTCATCCACATTGATCATAAGCCACTACAGTTCATGCATACACAAGTCAAGCTGTAGAATGACCACCATCAGAAGTGGTCCACGTACTTGAATCAATTCCACCTCAACATCAAGTATAAAATGGGAAGCACCAACTGCATCGATGATTGTCTCAGCAAACCTTGAGTTGTGGCACTCACCACAGTGCTAGACTCTTATGGCCATGAGACTTCTAGATGGCCCCAAATCTATGATAAATACCCAGACTTCGCCACCACCTACAAAATGTTGGGCGTAAATGCAGTTTTCCCTAATTTCCATCTTTAGGACATGATGATGTGTCGTCTGGGCCATATTTTCATTCCATCAAGAAAGCAAGAAAAACTGATCTGGGAAGCCCACTACATTGGGGTGGCAAGACACTTCAGCATCGAAAAGATAGTGGCAATGTTGCCTAAACATTTCTACTGGTCGAAACTTTGACAGGAGGTCAGCAAGTATATTAGGTCTTGCATGATTGCCAAAATGGACACTAAGAAATAGGGCCTATACACCCCTCTGCCTACTCCTCACAAGCCATGTGAATCGATCTCAATGGACTACATGTTGATCCTCCCATCCACCAAGTGGGACAATGATTGTGCTTTTGTGGTTACGGATCGCTTTTCTAAGATGGCGATTATGATCTCCTGCAAGAAGAGCATCACGGTAGAGGCCACTGCCAAGATCTTCTTTGAATGAGTCTAGGTACATTTTGGAATCCCACAAACCATTGTCTCAGATCGTGACATTTGATTTCTCACCACATTCTAGTCAATCCTCTAGTCACTACTGGACACCAAGCTCACCAAATCCATGGCCTTCCACCCCCAGACAGATGGCCAAAACAAGATCATAAATCGAATGATCATGCATATCCTACGCATGTATAATTCCAAGCACCCTCGCAAATGGGATGAGAGCATCCCCTATGTTCAACATGGATACAATAAAGCCCTACATATCTCAACCAACCACAACCCCTTTCAGGTGGGATTGGGATTCCAACCATTGGGTCCGATGGATGTTGCACTACCCCTTGCGGTCACCTCGACTGACTCATCTCCTGCTACAATTGAAGTTGAAAAGCCACCTGGTTCATTTGGAGGATCCAACACATCTACCAATAGGTTTAGGATATTCTACAGAAGTCTAATGACAAGTAAAAGTAGCACCATGATCAACATCGGGTGCCACATAAGTTTCAGGTGGGCAAAAAAGTTTGGTTGCACTTGCAAAAAGAGCTCCTTACAGAACCCCATCGGAATCTTCTCCCACTCTGTTATGGGTCGTACATCATCACCAAGGTTGTGGGTGATAATGTTTTTGAGCTCAGCATTCCTCCTTTCCTTGGCTTGCACCTAGTGTTCAATGTGGATATCTTTCGACCGTATTTCCCACCATTATTGGACACCTTAGAGATAGAAGAACAGATAACACCAACATGGATCAACCTAGAATGCATAAAATAGGAATCTAGTGATAATATTGTGCACAAACATATCAAGGGCACTCACCAACAAAGGATCCAACTTTATCGAGTTGTCAAAGTAGGGCAGCTCCTGCACCAAGGCAAGTGGCTCACCTGGGGCTAAATTCAGCAGAAATTTACTCATTTGAAGGGGGAAATAAATGCAATAGAGACCATTGCTTCCTAAGGGCGAAGGATTGATACAGTTGGATTTCGATAGCCTCCCACCTATTCCAGTTGGCTCATTTTGGCAGTTTTCCAGTTTGGCAGTTTTTCCCTAGTTTTCGGGTCCCTAACTTGTGGGGCCATTTTGAGGCCCTAAACAACGTTTTTTAGGGCTCGCCACAATTTGAAAGATCTTTGATAGATAGAAAAAAAATGTGTATTTCTTAGATAGACCTTTCCAATAGGCTATCATGCGCCTAAAATGGAAATCTTATGCAAAAGTTTCGACCCGAGGAAGTTGATGTACTAACTTACCCAAACGGGGCCACATGACTTTTGGCGCTTCATCTCCTAGGGTTAGATTTTTTGGATGTATAGGATTTTTGACATTCTTAATTATTGTAAAAAGGCCTTCATAGCCTCATTGTAATCATCTTCTTAAGAATGAGCGCAACCGTCACATATCTTCTCAAATATAAGTTGCCACCATTCTAGCAAGCTTGTTTTCACTGCATTTTACAGTTTCATCTTATTTCCTTGTTGAATAGAAATTAGTTTTACTGTATATATGTTATTTTGTGTTAAGAATATTTTTATAATAATCTGTATCCTCATTTTGCAAATATATTATGGATCAATGGTATCAGATAAGTCTTCTCCTTGTCGTTCTTAATGCATGTCCCCAACGAGGTCAAGGTACAAAGAATTGGGTCTCAAGCCCTTTTCTCTTGAGGAAAAAATCTCTCGCACACCCAAAAGACCTCTCGTGGCAGAAGAAAATAAATATGATGGGACAGGAGATCCCTTTGAAATGTTGCTCGAGGAATCCCTCATGTAACAGAGGAACAATATGATGGATAGTTTTGTGCAAATCCTTCGGCGGCTACCAACAAGAGACACATCTTCCTGAAACAGAGGCACCGCCCCCTTCAAGGTATAAATAAAATTAGATATTCCTATATTTTAAGGTCATATAGACATATATGCATTAGAAAAATGGTTGAATCTGCTAGAAGGGTATTTCTCTGTCCATAACTTCTCGAATTGAGAAAAGAATACTTTTGCGCTCCTGAAAGTCATCCCCCATGTCAAAGATTGGTGGGAAAATTTATGTGAGCAAAAGGAAATAGAGGAACCCTCATTATTTACAGTCGCAGTCACCTAGGAGTCCTTCGGGGATGCTATCAAGGAACAATACTACCCTTTTGGAATTTATGACGACCTGTACACAAAATGGACCACGTTATGGTAGGAAAGAGACCAAGCGGTGCCCGTGTTCACAAATATCTTCCATACCTTGCACACCAAGATGGTTTTCAAATATTTTGAGAAAGATATGGTGCTCAAGTATCGTGGTGGTCTGCATAGATACATCTAGGCTGAAATAGATTTTCTAGACATCTCATCCTTTGGAGAAGCATACTGATATGCAATCAAAATCAAGCATAATATCAAACAAAAGATGCGACAATTTGGGCCTGGGAACCCTCACAGTAAAAGCCAGGAAAGGGAGGTCCCAACATGCAAAACAAAGGACAGATAAAAGAAGAACATTGGAAAGACAAAGAAATATATCGGGAAGTGGTGCGACTTCCATAAGAGTCCCTAGCATAAGACTATTGATTTCTTCTCGAAGCACTAGATAGTGGATGAGGTGAAAGTCTCTAAATCAGATGGACGTTCTGAATATGAGTCAGAACTAGAAAGGGAAAGACAGCTCATTGATGCAGAACCCAATGTTACCATTGTTACCACCAAGCTCCATCCTAGTGAACCAGACGACCTAGAGGAAGGTGAGTGCCTTTTTCATTCACAAATGTGGGTGAAGGGTACCCCACTACACTTCATTGTTGATAGTCGTATCTAGAAGAACCTCATCTCAGTAGAGGTTGACAAGTGACTCGCCCTACTAACAATGTCGCACTCGCAACCCTACACCATCGGATGGCTCCGCCAAGGAAGTAACGTTCGCATCATCCAATAATGTCGCCTAACATACGACATCAAGCCCTTTAAAGATGAGGCATTGTGTGATGTTTCCCCTCTTGAAGTTTGTAATGTTCTTTTGGGCCAACCATATTTATGGAAAAATCATGTTGTATATGAGTTTAGGCCTCGCAGTGTTATTATCACTTTGAACAATAAATTGTACAGGATAACATTTCAGAAACAGGATAAATTGTAAAAGACAGTGACAATGTTGCAGAAACATTTCTACTAGTTGAAACTTCGACAGGAGCTATGCAAGTATATTAGGCCATTAAGAAAAAGGGCCTATACACCCCTCTGCCTACTCCCGAGAGGCCATGGGAATCCATCTCAATGGACTACATGTCAAGCCTCCTGTCCACCAAGTTGGGGAATGACTATGTTTTTGTGGTTGTGGATCGTTTTTCTAAGATGGTGAATATGGCCACCTACAACAAGTGCATCACAACAGAAGACACTACCAAGATCTTCTTTGAATGAGTCTAGGTACATTTTGGAATCCAAAAAACCATTGTCTCATATCGGGATAGTCGATTTCTTGGCACATTCTGGTCAAGCCTCTAGTCACTGTTGGACACCAAGGTCACCAAATCCATGGCCTTCCACCCCTAGACAGATGGAAAAAACAAGGTCGTAAATCGAATGATCATGCATATCCTGCGAAAGTATAATTCCAAGCACCCTCACACATGGGACAAGAGTCTCCCCTATGTTCAACATAGCTACAATTGAGCCCTGCATAAGTCAACTAGCCACAACCCCTTTCAAGTGGGGTTGGGATTCCAACCATTGGGTCCCATTGATGTTGCAATAACCTTTGCAGTCACCTCAGCTGACTCATATCCTACTCCAAATGAAGTTGACAAATCCACCCGGTTCATTGAGTAGATCCACCACATCCACCAACAGGTTCAGGATATCCTACAGAAGTCCAATGACAAGTACAAGAAACGCCATGATAAACACCGAGTACCACATAAGTTTCAGGTGGGAGAAAAGGTTTGGTTTCAATTGTAGAAAGAGATCCTTAAAGGAACCCATCGGAAGCTTCTCCCACTCTGTTATGAGTTATACACCATCACCAAGGCTATGTTTGATAACTCTTTTGAGCTCAACATTCCTCCTTTCTTGGCTTTCACCCAGTGTTCAACATGGATATACTTCAACCGTATTTCCCACCATTATTGGACACCTCAGAGATAGCATAACAACTGACGCCTACAAAGCTCAATCCTGACTACATAAAAAAGGAATCCAGTGATCATATTGTGGACAATCAAATCAAGGGCACTCACCAGCAAAGGATCCATCTTTATTGAGTTGTCAAAGCAGGGAAGCTCTTGCACCAAGGCAAGTGGCTCACTCGAGGCCAAATGCAGCAGAAATTTCCTCATATGATGGGTGAACTCAACGCAATGGATAACATTGGTTCCTAGGGGGGATGATTGATCCACATGGATTT
>SNQJ01S0072108.1:106117-119679 GCA_010110895.2 Picea sitchensis | reverse complement strand
GATTGGTGGGAAAGTTTTTTTGAGCAAAAGGAAATAGAGGAACCCTCATTATTTATAGTCGCAGTCACCTGGAAGTCCTTCAAGGATGCTACTAAGGAATAATACTACCCTGCTGGAAGTTATGATGACCTGTACACAAAATGGACCATGTTGCAACAATAAAGAGAGCAAGCGGTGCTTGAGTTCACAAATATCTTCCATACCTTGTGCACCAATATGGGTATCAAATATTCTAAGTGACATCTGGTGCTCAATTATTGTGGTGATCTACATAGATACATCTAGGAAAAAATGGATTTTCTATACATCTCATCCTTGGGAGCATCCTATCGATATGTCATCAAAATCGAGGTGAATATCAAACAAAAGACGCGATAACTTGGGCCTAAGAGCCCCTCACAGAAAAACCCAGGAAAGGGAAACCCCAACCTGTAGAAAAAAGGATAGATAAAAGACAGATAGCCTTAGGATAATCATTCAAGGATGCTAGCAAAGAAGGACAACGAAAAGACAAAGAAAGGTAACGGGAAGTGGTGTGACTTCAATAAGAGCCCCTGGAATAACACTGTTGATTGTCGCTCGAATCAGTCACTAGTGGCTGAGGTGAAAGCCTCTAAATCATATGCGGGTTCCAAATCTAAGTCAGAACCAGACAGGGGGAGATAGATCATTGACGCATAACCTAGTGCTATCGTTGCTACCACCAAGCTCCATCACGGTGAGCCAGATGAGCCAAAGGAAGGTGAGCACCTTTTTCATTCATAGATGTGGGTGAAGGGTACTCCACTACACTTCATCATTGATAGTGGTATCCAGAAGAACCTCAACTCAGTAGAGGTTTTCAAGAAACTCTCCCTACCAACGATTCCACACTCGTAACCCTACACCATCGAATGGATCTGCCAAGGAAGCAACATCCGCATCAGCCAACAATGTCGTCTGTCATATGGCATCAAGCCCTTCAAAGATGAGGTATTGTGTGATGTTTCCCCTCTCTATTTTTGTAATGTTATTTTGTGCCAACCATATTTATGGAAATGTCATGTTGTATATCATTCTAGGCCTCACAGTTTTATTATTAATTTGAACAAGAAATTGTACAGGATACATGAGATAGTCCCACCCAGTGTTATTTCCTTGATCTATGCCAAGCAATGTAGAAAGGTCATATATCAGACATGGAAGTTTGTATTCTTCGTGATTCTCTCTCAGAATGATCGAAACATCGCAACCACATCCAGGGTCTTCGTGGTCGATCTCTTCACACAATAGAAGTAAGTGGATAAGCTCGTGAAAGAATACTCAGATATTTTATCTTCACCTATAGGGGTACCTATGCACTGTCAGATCAAGCACCCCATCGATTTGACCCCTAGTGCACTGCTTCCTAATGGGCCAGTCTGCCACCACTCTCTGTTAGAGAAAGAGGAGATCAAGTGGTAGATCCAAGAACTTCTCCACAAGGGGCACATTCGTCCCAGTTCATAACCATGCGGGAGCCCCATCATGATGGTACAAAAATAATATGGAACCTAGAAACTCTGCATTGATTACCAAGACCTAAATAAAATCACAGTCAGAAACCGGTACCTGATTCCCTGAATCAACAACCTCCTTGATCAACTCACGGGAGGAAAAAACTTCAGTAAGATTGATCTTAAGTATGGCTACCACCATGTCCCAATAGAACAGACAGATGTATGGAAGATCACCTTCAAGTCAAAGGAAGGTCTTTTTGAATGGTTGGTCATGCCCTTTGGTTTGGAAAATGCTCCAGCCACTTTCATGAGGATGATGGATGATATCATGTGACCATTCACCAATACTTTTGTAGTGGTGTATCAGTATGACATCCTCATTTACAACAAGACTTGGGAAGAACATTTGCAGCATATTCAACAAGTTTTTCACACCCTACAGCAACACCAGCTCTATTCCAACTTGGAAAAATGATCCTTCAGTATGGACAGGGTTCATTACCTAGGATACATTGTTTATCAACATGGAATACATGTGGATCCAGACAAAATCCAAGTCATCCATGACTGGCCAGCCCCAACCACACTCATTGAGATTCGAAGCTTCTTGGGCCTTTCCAGTTTCTACTGCAGGTTCATGTTGGGATTCTCCCATATTGCATGGGTGTTCAACCAAGTAACCAGGGGTGGTGGTAAGCCGCAATTGATGCGGGGTCGGTCCCAACAACAAGCATTCCATTATTTCAAGCAGCGTTTATTCTCACCCCCAGTACTTTCACTACTGGACCTACAACATCCCTTTGAGATCGAGACATATACTTCAGACTATGTTGTGGGCGTCATTCTCACTCATCACGGCCAGCCTGCGGCCTATCGTAGTGAGACACTATCTGATGTTTTCTATAGTTACCCTACTTACAAAAATGAAATGTACTCCATTGTGTAAGCCTTCTTCTAGTGGAGACATTACATTCTTGGGAAGGAGACAGACATCCACACTGATCATAAGCCACTGCAGTTCATGCAGACACAAATCAAATTGCAGAATGACCACCATCAGAAGTGGTCCACGTACTTGCAACATTTCAACCTCAAAATTAAGTATAAAATAGGAAGCACCAACCGCATCAATGATTTCCTCAACAAACCTCCAGTTGTGGCACTCACCACGGTGCTAGACTCTTGTGGCCATGAGACCTATAGATGGACCCAACTCTATGAGACAGACCACGACTTATCCACCACCTACTAAATGTTGGGTGCAAATGCAGTTGTCCCTAATTTTCATCTTCAGTATGGGTTGATGTGTCGTATGGGCCATATTTGCATTCCATCAAGCGAGTGAGCGAAGATGATATGGGAATCCCACTACATTTGGGTGGCAAAACACTTTGGCATAAAAAAAAAAGTGGAAATGTTGCAGAAAAATTTCTAATAGCCAAAACTTCAACAAGAGGTCAGCAAGTATATCAGGTCTTGCACTTCCTAAGTGATTTCCAAACCGACCACTAAGAAACAAGGCCTATATACCCCTTTTCCTAATCTTGATAGCCCATGGGAATTCATCTCAATGGAAAACATGTCGGGCCTCCCATCCACTAAGAGGGGCAATGACTGTATTTTTTTAGTTGTGGATCGCTTTTCTAATATGGAGATTATGTTTGCCCACAAGAAGAGCATCACAATAGAGGCCACTGCCAAGATCTTCTTTAAATGAGTCTGGGTAAATTTTGGAATCCCACAAACCATTGTCTTAGATTGAGACAGTTGATTTCTCATCACATTCTGGTCAATTCTCTCATCACTGCTGGACACCAAGCTCACCAAATCCATGGCCTTCCACCCCCATACATATGGCCAAAACGAGGTCTTAAATCGAATGATCATGCATATCTTGCGCATGTATAATTCTAAGAAACCTCGCATATGGGATGAGATTATCCCCTATGTTCAACATAGCTACAACCTTTCCATCCATAGCTCAACCAGCCACAACACCTTTCAGGTGGGCTTGAGATTCCAACCTTTGGGTCCCATGGATGTTGCACTACCCCTTGCGGTCACCTCGACCGA
Organism: Picea sitchensis; assembly: GCA_010110895.2. Taxonomy (NCBI): domain Eukaryota; kingdom Viridiplantae; phylum Streptophyta; class Pinopsida; order Pinales; family Pinaceae; genus Picea; species Picea sitchensis. The sequence continues at coordinate 116,128 of SNQJ01S0072108.1, read as the reverse complement.
CTCATCTCCTACTCCAACTGAATTTGGAAAATCCACCCATTTTATTGAGTGGATATAGCACATAGACCAATAGGTTCAGGATATCCTACAGAACTCCAATGACAAGTACAAGCATAGCCATGATCAACACTGGGTGCCACATAAGTTTCAGGTGGGTGACAAAGTTTGGTTGAACTTGCAGAAATAACACCTTACAGGACCCCATCGGAAGCTTATCCTACTTTGTTATGGGTCGTACACCATCACCAAGGTTGTGGGTGATAAATATTTCAAGCTCAACATTCCTCCTTTCCTTGGCTTGTGCCCAGTTTTTAACGTGGATATCCTTCAACCGTATTTCCCACCATTATTGGACACCTACTAGATTGTAGAACAACTGACACCAACAGAGCTCAACCCTGACTGCATACAATAGGAATCCAATGATCAGATTTTGGACAAACATATCAAGGGCACTCGCCAGCAAGGGATCCAAATTTATCAAGTTATCAAAGCAGGGCAACTCTTGCACCAAGGCAAGTGGCTCACCCGGGGCCAAATTCAGCATAAATTCCCTCATCTGATGGGAGAACTCAACGCAATGGAGACCATTGCTTCCTAAGGGGGGAGGATTGATACATATGGATTTTAGTGGCCTCCCACCTATTCCAACTGGCTCATTTTGGTAGTTTTCCACTTTGGCAATTGTTTCCCTAGTTTTCAGGTCCCTGACTTGTAGGGCCGTTTTGAGGCCCTAAACAACGTTTTTTAGGGCTCACTAGAGTTAGAATGACCTTGGATAGACCTTTCAAACAAGCTATCATGCGTCTAAATCAGGGATCGTATGCAAAAGTTACGACCCAGGGAAGTTGGTGTACTAATTTACCCAAACAGGGTCCACATGACTTTTGGCGCTTCATCTCCTAGGGTTAGGTTTCTTGGATGTATAGGGTTTTTGAAATTCTTTTTTATTGTAAAACGTCCTTTAGAGCCTCATTGTAATCATCTTATTGCAAATGAGTGCATTTTTCACATCTCTTCTCAGAGATAAGCCACCACCATTCTAGCAAGATTGTTTCCGCTACATTTTACAGTTTCAGCTTATTTCCTTATTGAATAGAAACCATTTTTATTGTATATCTGTTATTCTATTTTAAGCATATTTTGATAATAATATGTATTCATTTTGTTCTACAAATATATTTTGGATCATGGATGCAGAGAAGCAGTTAGGTGGCATGAGGGGATAGATCAGATACCAAAAGCACAGAACCCCTTAGAAGGCTTCAAAGAGATCATCGAAAGAATGATCAAAACCAGTACATACAACCAACAACAAGAAGTGGCTCTAAAAAAATAAAAATAAGTGGAACATCAACGCAACTTGGCCATCAAAGGAATTTAAAAATCTCAGGAGAAGATGGACACGACCTTAGAAACAAAACATAATAATCTGAAAGGCTTCAAGCAAAACATAGATAAATTAACCAATTAAGATAGAACACTAAAATTTGTGGTAAGTGAATGGATGACTCATTTTGCATATGCATTCAGTAAATTTTGGATACAAACTGATGCAATCAACGATATAGAAAGGGTAAGAAGCTTGGCTACTCATAACAAAATAAAAGAATCCCTCGCCACACAGTTGGCAAAAGAAAAAGCAACAGAGCAACAACTATAACAACAAGATCAAAAATCGAATAAGGAGGGACACAAAGTGCAGTTGGAAACTGAACAAGTAGGGAGTCACCTCAACCATCTCTCATGTAAAATGTAGGCCACAAAACAACAATTTGACCAATATTCTGGTACATTTTAGACATCAAGTATACTAGAGAAAGTTGACTTGATTGCGCAGTCAAAAAGTATAAATCTAGAAGAATAGCAGGCGATCAACACATGGTGTGACTTCATTCAACAAAAAAAATAGTCATCCCCTAGTATTATTCATACCACTGTCAAAGTCAACACAGAAAACAAAAATAACAAGGAAGTCGAGGAAACCAGTGGGGGAAATAAAGGAACAACAAAACAGTCGTAAATAGTACTTTAAGTCAATCGACCACATAACTATTGTGTCTCCTATTCTTACATGTTTCTCTTTCTCTCTTCATCTTATACTTCTCCATATTTTAATTTTGTAACCAAAGTATGAAAAAGTTATTTTGTATAAACCCCACTTTCTTAGGACGATCAAAGAATTGAGGTGGGGGGATATGTCGTAGGGGCTAGTCGACTCTGTTGACTAGACCCGTTGATCAACTAAGAACTATTTGGTCAATTAACGTAGTCATAAGTAGAGTTCGGTCGGAGTATCTGTTAACCGACCGAACCATACATTTAAGTAGTTACAACTTCCTGGAAGAGGTATAAATATAGAAGAACATCAAGGCTCAAATAGATTGATGTGAGAGGCTATATGTAATTGTGTTGCATTGTTCTATCATATAATAAAAGGACTATTCTTTGGGCTCTCATTACTTGTGTATGACTTTATCTATGCCTATGTGTATGCATGTGTCTCTATGATGTCTATGTAAGGATCTACCGGTAACTCTCCCTACTTTTCCCTAGATTACAAAAACATTTGTTTGTCAGTGTAGCCTTTGGTAACCAGGAATGCTACAAAACTAATGGTTTTAGCTAGACACTGCAATTTCTTGGGAACCAATGACTTAAACCAATTTTGTAGAGCATTGGAACTTCTATTTACAACTTCAAAGGAACCTTCTAAGCATGCTTGATGTTTCATTATTAATATTAATCATTCACCTAAAAATTTAAATGGTGCTCATATGAGGTTACTTTCTTTACTTGGTACTGAGTAGGGATGGTCTGAGACACTTAAGTTTGGCATTTGGGCACAAAATTTTTTTTCCATTAATGCACTTCAACGTTAGGCCAACACTGGGTATTTTAATTTGCATGGGGAAATTATCCCACATGCGTGATATAATTTTTTTTATATGTCTTTATATAGATGAGCTCAAAAAATGATCATTGATGCGTAGTGAAAGAAGTTTGATTTTGTATGAGTGCTCCCTCCTTTGTGTCTCTTTCCTTGGATCCTTGTGCAATGGTGTTGTCGACTTGCCATATAATGTGGCTTTGATATGTTCGGTGGCCTTGTTGTAAGGTAGGGCCTGATGACCAAACCCAAACTTTTTGCTCCTTGTGACTTGATCTCGGTGTTGCATATGGATTATTCCTTGGTCTCAGGTATTTGGACAGATGCCCTCGAGACCAAGATTTTCTATAAACACATTTAAAATAACCTCATTGTCTTCAATAAAAAACATATATAAACCTGAGATCACATATATTTTTTCAATAAAAAAACCATATATAACATGAGAGAACAAGAGATCTAAAATCTATAAATGTTAACACCATTAACCCAACTTCTTAGCCCATGTGAAAAAAATAATGATATGCACTGCAGAAAATGGGTGCTACGAGAATGCAATGCTTTTGGTAGCACCCCTGCCATTGGAAAAATGTCAAAAATTAAATGGTGCAAATTGAGTGCTAACACTTCCTCTCTGACGTTATATTGGAGCCCTGGAAGGGAAGTGATACAACCTGAAGGACTAAAGTGAAAATAAGGGGTACACTTCCTTGGGTTGTGCAGGTTGAGGAGAATGAGAGTTTGTTGGTTGGAATTGTTGTGCGAATCAACAAAGTATAAAATATATTTCACCTGGAGTTCCTAGAGTGACAACTTAGAGATTTCATATCTGACATTGTACTGGAACCTTGGAAGGGAAGTGGTACAAATTGAAGGACTGCAGTGCAGAGAAGGGGTACACTTCCTTGGGTTGTGAAGGTTGAGGGGAATGAGAGTTTGTTGGTTGGAATTTTTATGGGAAATGACAAAGCATGGAGAATATTGCAACTAGAGCCAAACAAAGGCATTGCAGGGCATGAAAAATGAGAGATTGTTGGTTGGAATTGTTTTCAGAATGATGAATTGTAAAATTATCTTATGCGGGTTGGACCAAAGAGCCTAAGAATATACAGTTTTTGGGACATAGCTCCTATGTATGTATATTTTTTGGGCCAAGGTGCCCATGTATCTGTGATTTTGGACCAAATATCCTATGTAATGTTTTTTAGGATGGAATACCTATGTGATTTTGGGTTGGGGAGCTTATATGATTAATTAATGGCCTGGGAGCCAAAATTGCTAAATGAATGAGCACATGTAGAGTGTTGTGCACTGAGGACAATGAAAAAACAAGGGGCAGGGGAATGTAACATCCCTAGTTTTAATCCCCACAAATTATAATTTAATTGTACAAATGTGATTTAGGTTGGCCAGCCAATGTGTTGGGGTGAGGAGCCTATATTGGTTTAATGTGGTTGAAGGTCTAATAATATATTATGTGCATGGAAATAATTAATAAAACTAGTAATCACTAGCTGCGATATGATAGGGATGAAGAATGGTGGGGGGATATGATTCCATTAGAGAGAGTGGGTCCAAGGGGGAATTACTCATGGGTATTAATCCAACCAACATTCCTGACTTATTATTATTGTGTAAACCTTATATTTTATGTCTAGTGTTCCTAAAGTCAATCATTAAACTCATGTAAGAGGGTGGGTGTGAGGAGTCACATCCCATAGTTATTGGAGAGAATTGGAATGAGTACAATCAGCTTTGGGAAGAGTGTAAGTCAATTCAAGAAAGAAAACAAGAAGAGGAAATCTATATGGCCAAGGGGACAGTTTTTGGATAGTCACATTTTTGCATGGAGAGCAGTTTTTACTTGTACATTTTGGAAACAAGAGAGGAGATGATTGTTGGGAAAAGAAAAAACCATGTTGGGATTAAAGGAAGTCATTTTTGGGCTGTGTTTTATGTTGAGAAAGAGGCATGTGTGCCTGTAAATTAGGATGTAATACGGTCAAGCATTTTTATGTTGAGAATATCACTCAAGATCCTCAATTTTGAGGCTTGTTATGAGCACTCTTGGAGTATAAGGGAGGTTTTCTAGTCAACCAGATGCATTGGATCCCTAGAGGGAAGTGGGAAGTCCTGAGGGACGTTGTGCAATGAAGGGGGGTCCCATTCATTGGGTTGTGCAGGTTGTCGGAAATGGATTGGAACCTGGSTTTTGGGGTTGTTGTGTGTGGAGAGTGGATAACCAGAGGATTGAATGTCCTTTTGGACTCATATCCTTAGATCAGGGGTGGMTTGTTGTTGGGAGGAAATAAATAGCAATTTTTATGGCTAGTCATTGCATCCTTCATATGCAGTCAGTTTGTCATGTATTGACAGATACGTTATCTATTSTGTTTATTATGATATTTCATTGTGTAAATGGTTTATATGGATGTTGTGTGTTTGATTTTTTTATTGAGAAGTTGCATTCATGTTTTAATATATGTTGTTAGATTCATTTAAAATTGTGGTATCAATCAAATGGTTAAATTGTGTGTGATTTGTAGCTGGTAAGCTACAGGAAACTAATAAACATAAAATATTATGTTTTAATGTTTATTCCACATGTGATGTTACTCAGCTGGGTATGGGTGTGACAAAAGAAAGGCATACAAATTCTTAAGAAAAACATAAATCAATCAATGGAACATACATGTATTACATAGACATTTACATTGGAAACCCTTAATCAGGAGAAAACCATCATTCCTTGGCGTCTCACCTCTCAACTCTTCATTTTATTAGTTTCACCATTCACAATAAAATATATACAATATTTTAGGTATTATGCGGCTACAAAAATCCTAATCCCTTAATCTGGGATTAATTTAGATAACTACTAAAAATATACTAAAATAGCAAAAATCGTCCAAAAGAAATTTCTGGGGTGTTGCCCCACACGCTTCACATAACCATGGGGGGGAATATTGGCACCCCTAGGACCCCCCCCCCCTTGGATAAGTTCCCAATTCACACGTACACAAAGAGAGACATGTGATGTAATCGTTAGACGTTGTCGATAAATATGACACATCCCCCCACACACATGCAAATAATATAACACATACTCAACACGAACCCCATCAATTCACTTGTGTTGTATTATGTAGTTACATGTGTACCATGTCAAACCCTAATTTATATTTTTAAATTTTTATCTAGTCATCTTTAAGAACGATAAGGAAGACCACATCAAGAGGGTTATCCACCATAAAACTATAAATAAATCCATTGAGGTCACTCTTCATGATATCAATCCATCTAAGTAAGGTTATGTTGTTGGAAAACCAATAGAATATTAAGAACCCTTTTCTCTCGATTTGACATTCTAGTCTCTTTTCCTTCTTTTTTAATTAGGGTTGGAGTTGGAGCACACCAAGGAAGCAAAGGAAACATCCCAAGGAGGGGATTTGGAGCCCATTTTCCTTCATCGATATTCTTCATTAGGTTTTGTTTACTTTTACATTCTATTGGGTTAATTAGAAATTTTACATTCTTTATTTCCTTGTTCATATTAATTAATATTTCTTTTATGCATTTGGATTTCACTTCTTGCATGGATTAGGATTTAATGTATTTTAATATCCTTAGGGTTTTACTTCTAGGTGAATTAACCACTTGTTTGTTGTTTTATCCACAACCATCAAGTTAAAGGATTTTTTCTCTCCCTTGTGAAAAATACCCATAAACACATGGAAAAAACCTCTAATTGGTGCTAAGGGTATTACTAGTTTAGTTGTCCAAACACTTGGCTTGTGTGAATTAGAGTCTAAAAAAAGTGACTATCACCATCACAGAAGTATTAATTCTCAAAGGATCCAAGGAAAATGAGGTGATAGGTTCGAAATCCAAGACTAGCTTATACCCTAAATAGTGGGTAGAGAAATCACCCATGAGATGGAGGAAACGGGATTCAATTCATATTCAAAGGGTCGTTGGAAAGGGGTAGGATAGTATGCCTTGAAAGGAATAATTCATAGAGTATGGAATGATAACTTTTTCCCTATTCCAATGCATGATGGGATGGTCCCGCTCTTCCTCGATAGGAAAATTGGAATCAACTAGATAAATTGGTTTGTGAGACCATGGATGGAAATATCAAGAATAGGTGAGGGATTAAAGGAATTTGATCTCAACACCATGAATTTGTGTTGAATAATGAGGCTGGGAAGGAGAATCACGATTAGACATGTAGTCTAGAATGTCAATGGTGCTAACCTAGATGACTCCATGGTATATATATAGATCCGTAGAGAGGTTCCTTCTTTAGGGGTAGAGTAGAGAATAAGGAGAGGGGGAGAAGAGGGACCTTCCCTCTCTTGGAAAATAAGGATACAAAACCCCCCTATGGGGGAGTATGGATTGTATATGGAAAGGAAAAGGAAACCTTTACTCAATGTGGGAGAGGTTAGATAGGAACTCCCAAATAGAGTTACCAAAATGTAAAAAAATAACAACTTCATGCTACCACACACAAAGTGAGGTTAAATATGGAATATAACCTGAGAACACACACACACTACCAAAAATATGGAAAGATAAGAGTGGATTTACCACTTGGTTTTAGGTATTAACTAAGAAACCCTAGGTTAAGGTAAAAGAGGGTGAAAATATAATGAAAAACCACTAGATTAAATAGTAAGATCTTGTTAATGATAACCTAGGGCTATAGGTGATTAAGGTAATTCAATTAGGTTTGAGATTGGTTTTTACTATCAAATTAAATGAGGGAGAGCCAATTAACCAATAATTCCTTTAATAAGATAGAAACCCTAATGTTGGAAATGCAAGGAGAAGAAGGAAGAAAACTCACCTAGAATTTGTTGTTGTAGATGATGAATCTCTCTAGGTTGAAGTGGAGAGTTGTGATAGTTCTCCAAGAGTGATCCACATCTCAGAATGACCTACACACTCAACCCCAAATTTTTTGTTTATGCAGCCTGATTATCTTCCTAATTCATATGCAAGTCAAATAAATTGTAGGATACACAATATGAAGCATTCATTGTAAGTTAAATTTAAACCATTTGTAGTCAATTTGAAATATTCATAGTCAATCTAAACCATTCATTATAAGATCATAGATCTGACGATAGAAGTTATGTTAGGGATTTTTTCCCTAGAAGGAAACCCTCTTTTATGTATGAGGGAATTGTATTGTCATGGTAGAACTATGTCATTATTGTATTTCTAAGAGAGGAGACTATGAGAGATAGAAGAGGAAGTTACATCAGATGTGTTTTTCATTGTATCCTTTCATTTGTTGGATAATCAAAAGTAAGGACCTAGAAAATTCTCTCATGGACGTATCCCACATTGGGTGAACCACATATATATGTCTATCTATTGTATTGTGTATCTTCTATGTTTTATTTCTTCATTTGTTTTATTTATTGCTCTATGATCCTTTTTTTATAAAAAAAATCTTGGAAGAGAATACTTTCGCTAATATAAAACACACACACACACACACAATATAACCAATAACATTCGATATAATATTATAAAGATAAATCAATGAAAATTTATGTAAAGTAGAAATACCTAGTGATATAAATGTGGATGGTAACGCCTTTACCCAGGTTGTGATGGAACCATCCTTAAGGTTGTAGGTTTGAAAATTCCAAGGTATCAGTGGAGCTATTCCAATGAAAATTTCATAGGGTGAATCAATAAAAACTACAAGATTGGAGACAACATAGCCAAGGGATTAACTATAGAGGTGTTGAATATGATAGGTGCATGAAGCACTAGGGGCTTAAGAGAGGAGGAAGGATATTAGTAACAAATATGAGTGTGTACTTTTCAGTTAGGATTTTCAAAGATAAAATATATTGAAAGAGTTCAAGAGATTTTACAAATAGGAATAAAAGGGTATAAATAGGAAAAGGAAAAACCTCAAGGCATAAGAGAACATTGGATTACCCATTATGGTAGTGTTGTGCCATGGCATAAAAACTTCCCTTTTCCTATTTTCTTCTTGAAAATCACTTTCTTTTTCCAAGAAAATGGGACCCGTCCTTTTCTCCTTGGGAACTTCTAAACTTGATAAGAAGAGATACCTTGACTTCTTGATCTTTGTCAAAATATTCTCACCCCTCTCTGATCAAGTTTCATTTTTTTAAGTTTGGTTTTGGTTTTGACACTTAGACAATTTTCAAGAATCATTTTTTGGGATATCGGATAAGTTCCTCTTAACTCCTCTTATATGTATCGAATAAGTTTCTCTTAATTTATCCTATGCACATTGAAGGAATTCTTCTAAAGTTCTCTTATATGCATCGGAGGAGTTTCTTCGAAGTATGTCAATCTGCAATTTGATAATTGGTAAAGTTAATATTGATTCCTCTGATTCAACCAGAAGATTTCTCACAAACTCTGTCGGTTGAACTAGAGGAGTTCCTCTAATCTCCTTTGACATGTAGCCGCAACCACCAATAGACTTCATGTTATATGTTGCGGTACAGATCGTAGGTTTCCCTACCATTGTTGTCGGCACACAAAATTGTGCCTCTGGAAGATTTCCTCTCAACACCTTCTATGTATACTAAAGATATTTCCACCAATTCATCTGGTATGGTCGGACCACTTTCAATCTTCACCCTCGATATGACCTTTATTTTCGGTCAGATTCCTCCCAGCCCCTTGGATTGCATCGAATTGTGCACCTAGGCTATAAAGGACCTCTCCCCTCTTCTTTTTTATCATTTTTCTTATGGCTAAGAAGGAAATAGGAGTTTCAAACATCCGATCAGTGAGTTATCACACTCATGATATTTTTCATCCTCCATCTATCCACATGTCATCGGAGTAGCTAGGTAATCCCTAAGACCCTTTACATTTCTTTCACTAGTTCCATTTAAGTTAGGGTTAGGGTTATGTTTATTTGGCCTTCACCAATATTCCCCCCACCTATCTCTCCAATCATCGTCCATTGGCCTGTGTCTCTTCTCAATCCATTCCCCCCTCAGTCAATCTTGAACACAAAATTGGACATCAATGGAATGCTTTCCCCCTTCATGATTTTCCCCTGTGACCTGTGACTTCTCGTGAAACCATAAAGAGGAATCTATCCATTGCAT
>SNQJ01S0072108.1:94889-106090 GCA_010110895.2 Picea sitchensis | reverse complement strand
ATATCCTTATACCACCTGCCGAGAACTCTTCCTTCTCGTTCTTGGAGTAGTGCTCGATCAAGTTAGAATGAATTAGACCCATGACTGTAGTGGGATTTTCTCACCTCACTCTATCACCTCCACATAACCTAACCTATTCTCATTCTAATTTCTTAGTCTAACTTCACATATTCAACATCATCATAAATACCTTGTCATACCATAGTTTTGCACCAATCCTAGCAAGGATTGAGCACTTCCTCCATCCAAAACTTAACCAAATATAAAAAATATTTGCACAGTCGGGAGGGTTTCCATCGTGGTATTTGGTACATAACCTTAGAAGCTATTGTGTTTTCCTCCATACTTCTTGGAGGATTTATTACAAACTCATATGGTATTTTTTCACAAATCATCAGCAAAATTAACATAAACTCTTTCGATAGTATACCGGAAGAGTTAATATAAACCTCTCTTGTATCACAACAACACACTTAACAACATTGCCTCCAGTCTATCGGTGGTATTGACACCAAATTTTCTTGTGTATCTGGAGATCTTGCCACAAACCCTTCCCACCCCACTGGTGGACTTCCCAAAATTCTGTCTGGTTATAACTATGCATTCCGGAAAAGTTAACACCATTTGTGTCGATACAATGTCTCGTTCACCGAATACTTAAGACAAACACCTTTAATTTATCAACGACCTTGTTAACAACTTCACCGATGTAATCGGAGAGTTTCCCAATAATTGATCTAWTATCATATTTCCATCATCTAACTTATTAAAAAATCCTATGATAGATAATCAGAGCACTTTCCATCTTCAATGTTAGTTCCACTTTCCTTCATCAGAAAAGTTGGCATCAACTTCGTTGATCTACCTATAATTTCCCTAAGCTAAGCCCAACTTCCTCAAGCTCTCACCATCTCTTGGATCATATTATCATCTTCCGAAGATGACTCCCCCCCTAAAATTGGCTCGACTTATTCCTCAGGTATTGGACATGGGTTTACATAGAAAAAATTGTCTCTATAATCCTTTTACTACTCAAATGCTCAAATTTTATATGTTTAAAGGAATTGATGCTTTATGTTTTTTTTCCATGTTTAATGTATTAATTATGAATATGTTTCACATGTTCATATACATCACCATGCAAGAAGACCACCATAAAAGTACCAACAACAGAATCTTTTGGAAGTGGATGCAGACAGAAGCAAGAACATGATTCCCTAGGAGAAGTATATAATGATACTATAGGGATCTTAGATAAAGGGGAAGATCCACTCAAATGGGGTGATGTTTTTCATATGTTCAAGAAGAAATACTTCCCTGTGGATCTTGAAGATCAGTACGAGATCAAAATCTTCAAAAATATTTGGAGGTCGGGATTACATAGAGTGGCGGCTCATGCACCTGTGTTCCCTTGAGTAGATGAGATTGTATGGATCCTCAAGCACATGAACCTTAACAAATGATACATACTTAATTCTAAATGGGATCCCATGTCATCATTCCAAACAAAATATCTATCCAAGTATTATCATTTGGAAAAGGGAACCTAATTGCTAAATGAGGAGCTTATCATTTATTTCAAGTATGTAGAAAAGGACATGTTCAAAATATGGTATAAACAAGATAATAATTTCAATATCAGACCTTATGGTGACTATCTGACCACTAAACTAAGAAATCCATATCAATACATCATAGAAACTATTTACAGACTATATGGGGAGAAAGATGCTTCTAAATTCACTTTTTCCTTAATTCCCCTAATCTACTGCTATGTTGATGAATGGTCGGCATTCAACTGGGTTGATATATTATCAAAAAGATTAATAAAATTCATCACAACTGGAAAAGAAACCAAACTTGGAAAATTCCCAATTTTTTATATGGTGTCTTACCTCTTGGATATTATGTGCATACCCCATCAATATTCCAAGATGGGTTGGACCTGGAAACCAACCGACCCATTTATACATATCTATAGCAAGGTTCTTTGGGAGAAAAAATATAGAATATAATACCATAGGATCTATGACCACTTCATAATGACTCTATATGAGCTCATCTTCTATGCACCAGTTCCATGTATAACATATAAAGCATTGGAAATACTATGAAATATCAAGGACTAGTACCTCATGGAGGAAAAAACCTACATAAGGATATATGAGGATACCAAAGCTCCCCATTTTCTCATGAGATTTGTTCCCAAGAGACTAGTACTCCAATAAATACCATATCAAATTGTAATTCATGGAGTCGGGGCAACACTATATTAGGATACGAATGTTATTTGTCCCTCGATGCCATTGCGGGATAGCTCATAATTTTTCATGAGCACCAAGTAGGCCAAGTATGAATTAGATATGCTACATTCATATCACTATAGAGAATAAAGTTTTAGGATACATGATCCCAAGAAAGTAGTAAAAAATTATTGTAGCCAAATCAAACATACTTGGGAATATAGATTGTCTACTTGGAGGAGGAAGAGGTTCATTGTGTAGCTCAGGCTTATGATGAAGTCACTTCCATACTATAGGGAAAACCCATAGGTAGAATTGTCTATGAATATAAATCCCATGAAGAAGCATGGCAGAAAGAAGAATAAGAGGCAGCAGCAAAAGCGTCGGCCACCACTACAACTACACATTTTGAATCATCTGAGGAATAAATACTAGCTAACAATAAAAGAAGGAATAATGAAAGGGTCCAAAATAAGGAGGAGGGGTCTATTGAGAAGAAGATAAATATCGTAGAGGCCAAGGAAAAGGCAGAAGGTGAAACAGCAACAGGAGCAGTGATGACGATAGAATAAGTAGAAGAAAAGGTTGTATTATCACTAGAAGTCACAACTATATTGTTGTATATGTAAGCCTAATACCCATCAGAATGTGAATAATAATGTTTGGAAAATGGATGTGAAACTCATTTTATGATGTCAATCACAAAAACTTCCATGAAATGCACACTAGCAAGAAAGGATTTGAATAGCTTCAAATCAGTGTTTAAGAGATATAAAGGAAAGATGGAAGACTTAGCAAGGAAAGTAAAATATGTGTATCATTTTACATCAAGTATTTATAGAACACATATGGAAGAAAACTTTTTTGAATAAGAACTTATTAATCCAAAGAGAAAAACACTTTGATCAACTTGCTAAAATACCACAATAAATCATTAACTGCAATAAAGAAACAAACATCATGATGAATCCTTCACCATAGACTAATACCAAAGTGAGACGAAACATATATGATAGTAGGGAAAATACTGATTTTTCACCATTAAATATTCTTGAGTTTGGTCCATACATCAAGAAAACTCTATTACAATAATGAGAGACTAAATACCATAGTTTTTTCCTCAACCATTTGAACCTCCTATCAATTTACAATCTATCTTAAATAACAAAAAATCTAAGAAAAACCTCTTTAGAATATGCCACCTCATTTCATCATAGGATTATATTCCTTAGAAAGGCATGGTAACAGGTGTACAACAAGAATATAAAAGAATGTTATTTTGCAGGAAAATTTTGGCAACGTATTGAACATCCCTTAACAACTAATGATGTGGCTTTACTACATGCATCTCATTGAGACAAGTGGCCTTATAATGTAAAAATGAACCTTTGAATGTTGGTATGAGTTCAAATTGACACCTAACAATCCCTCTCACCTCCAAAATCTTCATAAATCTAAGTTCACAGAGTAGCGTTGTGAACTTTCCTAAAACACCCAATTCGCAGCACCAATGAGTCCAGGGGCTATGAACTTTCCTTTAGAATCTCGTTTTCTTGCAAAAAAGATTCAAACATTTAGAACTTGAACCATAAGTAGTATAAACCTTCTATATATTCTACAAACTCATTACAACCTGAAGTAACCTTGGAGAAAACATAAAAATATGCTAAGTTTAGCTCAAAATCCAAAATCATCACTTAGTGTTGTAACTACATGCAAAACAAAAATGATGTTGATGTGGAAGATCATATTGTATTCACCTTTTGGTTCTGGTACTCCTTCTAGTAGCCACATTATCCAACATATATAAATTCATTTTTTCCATTTTTTCTCTGAAAGGTTGTAACTCTACTTTTAATTTCCTGATTTCAGCTTGGCAAGCTCTCTTCTACTTATATACATTCTTGAGTTTCCTGTGAAGGGGAAAATACATCTTATCCATGAACCTTGATTTATCAATTGTCTCTTCATATAGATCTAACATCTCCTTTAGCTTAATCTGGGACTCCAAATCTTCCTTTTTCAACTTGTCAATTTCAGTTTTTGCATCCTTAAGCTGCCTCATGAGGAGTGTTGATATCAATAACCTCCATGGGCTTCATGGAGAACTGAACTTTGTCCTTTTGTTGAGATGAAGTCTATGTTGTACCATCCTTTATAGAAACATGCTTTTTAGTTTCTGATCTAGTAAAAGGTATTCTGGATTTGACTCTTTCTGCAGCAATTGGTGGGGAAAAAACAAGTTTTTTTCCTTTCAACTTCCTTGTTTTGCTTGATGGTATTTCCATAGGTGTAGGTTTTTCCATAGGTGAAACTTCTCTGTCATAAGGTTTTGAGGGGCCACCTTCTACTCATTTATTAGTATCTTGAAAATATTTATCACTCGTAGTCATCCTCCTCTTCTTGCTTGAATCTGAATGCACAGTCTTCTCAATAGGGGTAGGAGTTTGTCTCTTGGATTGTGGTGTGGGAGAAATATATAACTGAAAATTTCATGCATATAGGAAATTTTCTCGATCATTGTTAGTCTTCTTCAACTCTTCCATTACTAACATCTTGATTAAACTAGAGTGAAAAACATTGGTATCTACCTGCTTGGACTTAGCCTGGACTCTATTTGACATCTTGCCAATACTCCTGAAAAGGTAAAATGGAAGGTTCATGGATTCTTTCCCAATGAAGTGTAGTATTAATTTGATATAGTATTGATATACCATATTGAACCTTCCTTCACATGTGAAGTACCTTTGTATGACCCTGAGCATCTTGTCAAAATATTCCAGCATGTGAATCCTGGGAACTCCTTTAGATAGGTTGTCTCCTTGATATGCAGGCTTAAAAAATTCCTTGGAGAAAGAAGAATTTAAAGACATGACTTTGAACCACTTATCACCACAATCAGGTATCTTTGTGGCTACAGAAATAGAATTCTCAGAGATTTCAAACTCCAGCATTCCCACCTTAGTCTTTGTTCCACTGAAAGTAAGTGAAAACTGCTTAGCCACTTCAGGATGTCCTCCTTTCATTTTCTGACAAAAATTGAGGYAGCCCACGCTCAGGAAAGCTTCCTTGAAAAAGGGTTCAGAATTGATGAATTGCATGTCATGTGGTTCATATCTCACAATCTCTTCCCCCTTGTGGATATTCTTTCCTTGTTGAATTTCCATAATTATTGTCTTGAAAACCTCATATATCCTCTTATGATAATTTCTATGTGAAATATAGAATAAAACATGGATTTTTAGGGTTTGATTATAAAGTTGACATACTTAGGGTTCACCTGACTGAATAAATTATACACAACAATAGTGTGAAGTTGAGCAATATTGCAAGTAAGGAATGATAAGAGGGACAAAAAATAAATCTGAGTGAGATTGCAGACAGGAAAAAAGAGACAATTTTGTGTAAACAGGGGGTTTGCAGTGCCAATAGCCAGTTCACAGGGCTAGTTTACAACGTAATTGAAACAAGATTTATGAAGGACTGGAAATACTTTCCATGTCTCATAGGGAACATATAATGACTGGTTAAAACCTGGGCCGTAGACATATTTCAATTTTGATAAGGGTTTGGTCAATCAAAAGATAGAGGGTCTGCAGTGCCAGTCTGCAACGCAAGGTTATAATGGAAAGTTTGCAGTGCAGAATGGGCAGTGGATATTATTACTTTTTGCAAAATAAATTTGTAGGATGACCTTGTGAGATAACAATCTTGAACAATGCCCAATATTTAGAACACCATAACTATGGGTTTTAATGGTGCAGAGAGTTGGCAGCACATTGAGCATTTAACAGTATGTAGCGCCAACAATACACAACGGATTTACATTCTCAATCAACCATTTAAGAAACATGCAATCATCAAAGGAGTAACTGGTATGTCTAAAATTAGGCTAGTGCTTTGTGAACGCGAGTTCAACTTAAATGGAAGCATCCAATTCTCTTCAATCTACTACATCCAGTTCGCAGCACCAGTTTTAAAACTCTAGTAGCGCACTTCATGGAAACTGTTAGAGTTGTTCCTTGAAATAATTTTCAAAATCATAATGAATTGAATGCACTGAAGACGATGAGATCTCCCTTGACACATTTTCAAAGTGAAATGATGAGAGATTAGTGTATAAAGTACTTCTTGGTACACTGTGAACTTTTAGGTGAGTTGGAAGCAAGCAAATATTACATCCGACTTGACCTTTAAACGATTGGAAATGACATAATGGAATTTTGTGTACACACCCTTGAGACAAGACATATGATGATGATGATTTTAAGACCAGGGTTGAGACCCATGTTGACCCTTATTTCCTTCATGATGATAAATAATAACATGACACCAAGGCTCTAAACCAAGACTAAAAACAAGACTATGCTTATGGAAAAATCAAAATTTGAGTTATGACATGAGATATAACCCAAAGCCTAAGATTTGAAGACCCTATGACTCAAAACAAGACAAATCCAAATATTTTTTTACCCCTATACATCCTATGTTCTAACAAATGGAAACTTAAAAAGCAACAAAGGATGAGAGAGACTAAAAAGCTACAGTTGAAAGAGAAGTTGTAGAGGAAGCGACAACAAAACATAGAGTGTCATATGAATCTGTAGTTAAAGTAGTCGAAGAATAGTAGCAAAGAAATCACGAAGAATATCTTAATGATGACACCTCACCTATGGATACATATATCCTAGAAACATCATCAGAAATTCTTTGCAATCACATTCAAACTGACGGAATGGAACTAGGGCTTAAAACACCATACAATCCCATCAAAGTGTCAAATTTGAAAAAATTCAAATATGACAAAGCCATTGGACAGATTGTGCAACAACAAGTTAGGAAGGTACCAATCACAGGTGGTAATCCATTAACAATTGTCATAGAGACTATTGTAACAGAAGATGCTAGCCAAGATCCACTCTCCATAGCATCTGTTGGCACTTCCTTTGCCATAGTAATAGAGCGAAACATGAAAAACTTGTACCTCCAAAACCAGGAGAAGGATCCCAAAATCATAGAATTGGAAGAACAACTTAGTCATGCAAAGAAGGATGAGGGTGAGCGAGGAGAATTTAAAGCATGCATTGAAAAAGTAAGAACAAAGATGGAAGAGGATATCACATAAATGTACACCCATATACATGTATTTCAGCAATTGGCAGCTAGTGTAATGGAATGACATAGCCATGTACATGCCAAGAACATCCATCGCATCACCATCTGAGAGGGCCTAGATGACATAAAAAAATGGATCACCAAAAATCCATATTCTCTAGACAATATCCCTCCCCCCTCAAAGGTAGAGAGAAGAATTGACCACGCTTCATTTGATCAGTGTCAGATAGTTGGGAAGAAAGTATAAAAGGATATGACTAGATCAATCACAACTTGCACACAACTTCACAAAGAAGTGTAATTTTTGACACAAAATTTTCTCCTTCCTCCCATATAAGAACTCGGGAAAACCATCACTATGGAACAACTCCTCAAAAAAATCCATCACAACACAAATTAGATACGGGAGGTAACTAAGGCAGCTTTGAAGTTGACAAATGACTTAATGGAGCAACGCCTTGTCCAACCCGCCGAAGTTTACACTATGATACAATAGTTCATGGCCACCCTAGAGAAGAACATGAAGAATCTCACCAATAATTCATTCTCATGTGAAGCTACTCTCAAGGAACTTTCATATTGTAGGGTCATATCACTCTACATCTAGTATGAGGTTTGGACAGCCTACGTCAAGGTCAAAGGCATATAAATGAGACAAAACAACAAACTTGGATTTTTGTACTCTAATTTTTATTTTTGCATCCACCCTCATCTTCATCCTCATTCTTACACATGTCAATAACCAGTGAGGGAAGATAAAAGTTTTTGTAACTGCTTCTTCTGGAATTATTCAATAAGACATTTTTCAGTAGTTTTTTAGGATCTCTATACGTAAAGGAAGAGGCCCATTTTGAAAGGGATATTCAAGCATTGTATACTCACTAAACTATTTTGGACATATTTTTGTGTTAACTAAAATTAAGAAGCCCTCATGGCCAGTTTTGATAGAGAGAAGAACTTGTGTAAATGGTTGCTCACTGTGAACTATTTTCAATAGATTATATACTATTTACATGTGTTGTAAGAATGTGTTTTTGCCTGTAGGCATTTCTTATGAAAATTAATATCGTTCTCACATATTTGCTATTATTTCTTATGTTTTGACCTGAGAATATGAGTTTCTTATGTATGTAATAACATGATTCTAGACTAATCTAGTTATGTATTTTCATACATGTGTTGTCTAACTTTGCTAATTCATAACATATATATGAGTGAATTTATATGTAGGGATCAGTTTCATTTTATTTTCTCATTTGGTTACTATAGACTTCTCCTAGATAGGAAAGGTTAGTTAGATTTATTTGTTTGCTTATTTAGATTGCATATGCATTTTCATTTTCATTCACCAACCATCCAATCACCCCTCATAACCAAAAATGGCATTCGGGTTAGAATCTGGATGGGTATTCTAAATAAAATGATGCATAGTCTAATTAAAACCATGTACTGGGGAGTACCCCTTACTATTAAAGGGAAATTCCACCCATCAACAGAATTGGCACTAGGAGGCATTGATTTTCCATTGCTGGCATAAACCAACTACATACACAAGGCCATTCCTCTAAAAATATTATTGTCCAACAACATTTTCCTCATATCCCTTATGAATAGGACATTACCTTTGAATATACAAATCCTCCATTCGAAAGCATTACTGGAATCCATGAAAATCAAATAGAATCTTGGTATCATGTTCTTAACGAAAAGTTTTTTGAAACTCGACATATCACATGCTCATATGACAAATTACTTGGCCAACTACCAATAGCTTCAACACTCTCTAGGAGGAGAGATACCTACATTGAACGACCTGAGAATGGGAACAATGTTCTTGTTGAATCCATAGAAGATCTGATAGAAACTAGTTTACAAGCCATACTCGTGCATTTAGACTAGATTCCTCCCATACCTCTTTGCCCTACTCCTCCCAGCTCGAAAAATAATTTTGACGGTGAACATTTAGGATCTGATTTTGAAGATATCATGGGTGAAAATAGAAATATAATACATTTGATTCCACTGTGGATGTCCCAAGGTGCTCTAAACCTAGTTGAACCTTTACATCAATTACCCAAACATCTGGAGAAACTTCTCCCTATATTCAACCCAGAAAAATCCATCTCACCAAAAGATCATGTGAAGAATTTATTTCTATCCACCCATCTCCTTGACATCCATTACGAAGACGTGGTTTTTATACTCTTTCATTATACCTTTTAAAAATAAGGCTTCCACATGGTATTTCAACCTCCCACCCTGCTCTATAACCAGTTGGAATGACTTTGAAAAATCCTTCATTGGAAAATTTGAGGAAGAGAATACTCATGCGTACCTATTCAAAGAACTAGTGGCCCTAAATATGGAAAATAAACAAAAAGTAAAAGACTTTAATCAATGCTTCACTACAATCCTCAACAAGTTCACTATTGTAACCTCTTCCTTGGAACACTTGGCTATCAAATACTATAATTCAACAATGGTTCCCTCCATGGGCATGTTATCAAATGAGTCGGCAAGGTTACCTTAGCCCATAATTTTGAGGAAGATAAATTTGTTGAGAAATAATTGAATTCATTAGATATCCACCCTACATATGAAGAAACATAATAAACTAGGAAGAATCCTTTTTTATTGACTAAACCTCCTGAGAAATAACCCAAAAACCTAGGCAGTGTGGTTACGTTGGTTAAGAAGCTATCAAACAAACTAGTGGACCTTAAGAAGAACATTAGGGAAGGGTATTCCAAGCCTAGGCCTTTCCACCTATTTTTCAAAAGGAATGACAACTCGCCAAAGCCTCTAGAAGTCCCATGTCTCACTTTGAATCTGGATGACTTTTGAATGGACTCCTTTTGTTCATACCACCAGTAGAATCATTATGAAAAAACATGTCCTCAGTGGGTTAACTCTATGACCTTGGTCATTAATTAGTTGTTAGATAAGAAAGAAATCAATGAGGAACAGACCAAGGAAGCTGAAAAGGAAGAAATCGTTGAGGAAAGCATTCAGGAATCTGTCATGTTTCTATGGGATTGGTGTATTGATTCTTACGAAGAAAAGATTGAAGAAGTTTCCATGGGAGATACACAAATAATAAAATCTACCCCATGATATTATAACTTACGAAGGAAAGGTGTGGTCCCTAATGTTGGAGCCGCCCTTGTTTTTTCACCTCGCGCAATTTTCGACGTTTGATACTTGACATTTAAATTGGTTCTTCTTTTCCTTCCGAAATCATAAGACTCTTAAATCTCGTTATCTGAATAGCAAGGCTTTTTCACTATCAAAAGAAAGGATCCATTTTTCGCTAATATGTTTACCATTTTTTGTTTTATTTTGGAATGTCGCAAGTCAGACATCGCAAGTCAGASACTTTGATTTTTTAATTCACAAGTCCCAAGTCGCGAGAATGCGAACTCGGTTCTAATTTTCGTCCAAGACAAAGAATAGTGTAAAAACTTCAGCCTTTGTTTATACATTGTCGGGGTTTCGCGCCTCGGCATTCGTCGACCCTAAATTTCTGTTTTTACAACCCCGAAAGCCGAGAAAGCGATAACCTTTTGATAACCTTAGTCAAGAACCGAGGGTAAAAAACTAACCATGATTAAACTTGGTTATCGGCACATCGCCGCTCGGCATTTTCCGATTCACGAAGTTGCGACATAAATGTATCAAGATTAATTAATTACCGTATCGTGATATCGCGACTCGGCATGTCATCCTCCCAAAAAAGTTGTCTTTGAACTCCTGAGTCGCGATATGGCATTTAAGTTAATCACATCATTAAAGACCCACCAATCACGATTCCCATTTATTACCATGAAATCGGCCCTCACAGTA
>SNQJ01S0072108.1:67818-94879 GCA_010110895.2 Picea sitchensis | reverse complement strand
ATTGGAACAATCGTGGGCAGCCATTGAGCGTGACATAACTGCTCAAGAGCAGTTGGAAGCTAGACGACGAGAACGTAGAAATCTGCTCTAGTTTCTCTTACCGAAGGTTAGTATAACCCTGTATCAACCTTTTGTATACTTTCGGATGCCTTGACACTGTACTTTAAGCCTTAGTACAGACTCAGGAACAACACCTAACACTTATTTACCCTCTAAAACCAACACCACTCTCAGAAAGATAATTCCTCCCATTCCTACTCAGAAACCAAGCACTTCGACACCAACGATGGTTAGTAATAAACCCAACACGTTTGTATCATCCAATGGAAATAAACCAGTTAATTCAACCCTAGCTACAACTAACAACAAACCCAACACCTCACAACCAAGCAAAACAATGAGTAAGTCTGAAAATCACACTTTGGAATATAATGCTATTGACAATTTGAAGAAAACCGAAGCTAACATTTATTTGTGTGATATATGCACTCTTCCTTAGCAATGTGATCTGATTATTGATACCATCAATCCCAAATGATTCTCAAAAGAAGAATGTCACTGCAACCAACAACATTTCTAAAATCATTGAAGCAAAGAAAGAATATAAAGTTGAAATTAAATATGTTATAAATGTTGCTAGTATAGGTGCACATTTCAGGTCCCAGGTTCCACCTTTTCTACTTACATGCAAAATTTTCAATTTTAATGTACATAATACTTAGCGAACTATTGTGCTTCCTCCAATATCATGCCATACTAGATATGCCAAAGAATCAATGTTGTCCCACAAATGAGTACTACCAGAATCATACAATTAGATAGATCAGATGTTAAAGTGATAGGTTAACTTAGAGACCTTATGATTAGACTAACATTTGATCCTAGATTCCACCAGGTAATTGATATCATTGGTTTTGAAATTCCATAAAGTTATGGTTTACTATTGAACAATGATTGGTCTATTAAACTTCAAGTTTATTTTTCTTTAGATTGGTCCCACTTGTGGCTCCCATACAAAGGTAATTCATTTCAAAACTAGGTGAACAACAAGGATCATATGAAGCATATAGTAACAAAACTTGAAGGTAAGAATGATCCCATCAGCTTTCCCCATACTATTTTGGGTAATTATTTTTTAGAGACTAACCATGGTTTCTATGAAGTGAAGCCATCTCCAATTAAAATAGACACACAATCCAAACTCCTTCAATGCACTCAGACTAATGATATTGCTTGTACTATATTAAAAACACATGTGTTTTGTGTAACTAACTCAAATTTACACACTAAAATGTGGAAAATGTTCTTTGATAGCTCCAAATATCAAGAAGGATTCAGAGTAGGATGCATAATTATTGATCCAGAAAAATGTAATACTCTCATATCCTGCCATTTAGAATTCTAATGCGCCAATAATAATACCAAATATGAAGCATTGGTCTAAGGTCTGAAAAAATCCATCAACCTTAAGGTAAAATTCCTTTGAGTGTTTGGTGATTCTGAGATAATTGTCCAACAGGAAAGAAACACTATTCACTGCATGTCTCCTCACTTAAAAGGTTACCAAAAGGAGGTATGGAACTTTATCTATTCCTTTGAAGCATTTAATATTATTTCTATACCTCGTTGTCAAAATTCTGCCACAGATACTTTGGTAAATGCAACATCTAAATTCACACCTTTAATAATGGTTTTTCTGTTGAAATCATTTTTAGGCTTTCTATACCGGACAACGTTACAAACTGGAGGGTATTTAATAATGATACTGAGATCATAATTTTTCTTACCAGTTACGATTTGTTCTAGGACTCAGTGATAAATGATGAAGCCCATGAATGAGATCTTCGGGACTCCAAGATGAATCAAGTAGGGTAAAATCTAATTGCATCCTAAGGAAGGTGTTATCACTCAAAATATTGTTTGATCTACAGACCAAGTTTAGGAAGCCTATAAATCCAAAGACAAACAGTTCTACTATGATGTGATTTCTAGTGAATCTAGAGACCCGTGAACATCCAAAATGCATCAATATAGGAACTTGTTGTTCAGAGGCAGAAAAAAATGCAATCACACAAATTTTTAAGAGATATAATGATGTATTTTCCTGGACATATTAATATTTGAAGACGTATGACACTCATATTATTCAACATGTGGTTCCTATCAAAGAAGGTGTCAAACCATTTTAGTCGAAGTTAAGGAAAATACATCTGACTCTTGAACCACTCATTTAGAAGGAATTGAAAGAATTGTTAGACACCTAGATCATTTTTAAATTTTTTCATTCCACTTGGGTGTCTAATATGGCACATCTTAGGAAGAAATTAGGGGATATCATACTTTGCGTAGATTTCTGAAATTTAAATCAAGATTCTAAAAAGGACAATTATCTAGTTCCCCCATGGAGAAAATTATACAAATCGTCTCTAGTTTTGAAATTTTCTCTCTTTTAGATGGGTTTTTTGATTAAAATAAAGTTCTCGTATTAGAGCTGGACCAATTAAATACCACTTTCAGGACAAAGTGGGGAATGCTTACATATCACCAAATTCCATTTAGTCTAATCAATGTTGGTGCTACCTTCCATAGGCCAATGGATATAGAATTTAAAGGTATAATTGGTCATAGCATGGTGATATATCTTGATGACTTCACAGTTTATTCAAAAAAAATAGTTGATCACCCCAAACATCTAAAGGATATTTTTGAAAGATGAAAAAAACACAATATTTCTCTAAACCCCAAGAAGAGCATCTTTTTTGTTTCATAAGGTAGACCATTAGGGTATGTTACTTCCAAGGACAAGATTTTTGTTGACCTAGAATGAACTAAATCTATTATGAAAATCCCACCTCCCCAAACCAAAAGGTCTATGTAGTCCTTTTTCAAGAAAATCAACTTCGTGAGAAGATTTGTTCCTAATTTTTCTGAAAATGATAAAGAAAGATGTTCAATTCAAGTGGAAATATGTTGAAAAGGATGCCTTTGATAATATCAATGCCACCATAATGGATACACCTTCTCTACAAATTCCATATTTTACCAAATACTTTGTGTTGTATACTTTTTCTTCTGACCATTCTCTTGCAACATTGCTCACTCAGAAGGACCAACAAGGGAATGAGTTCCCCATAGAATTTATTAGAACTAGACTCCAAGTTGTTGAACTATATTATACATCAGTAGACAAGAAATATTTTGTTGTCCATAAGGCTATCAAATAGTTCAGACCTCATGTACTAAAACTCCATACCAAGATGATTGTCCCTCACCCAAAGGTTAGATCTCTCTTTGTACATAGGGAACCGGGTTAAACAAAAAGGTAATTGGATTAATAATTTACAGAAGTATGGACTTGAATTAAAACCAACAAACATTTTTAATGGTCAATGCCTATGTAAGATAGCAACTAGATTCACGGATTTTGAGGATCAAGAGGAAGATGGATGGAAAGATGAGCCAACTCTCTATACACTACAAGCCCCTTATATTCCATCAATTGAGAATTTGTGGTACAATGACCTCGAATATTATATTCAAAATGGAATCACCCCTGATCATATTAATGCCAAACAAAGAAGATTTCTAAGGTTGAAGTCAGCACAATATCAGTTGGTTCATGGTATCTTGTTCAGAAAGAATTATGATGGATTTATACTCCAATGTCTAGAAAATAAATATGTTGACAAGGTTCTCAAAGACATGCATGATGGACCAACTGGAGGTCATTTTTTTGGAGATTCCATAGCCCACAAGATATTAAGAATTGGGTACTACTAGTCAAAAATATTCAAATATTCTCATGCCTACTCTTGGAGCTGCGACATTTTCCAAAAGTCAGTTGGAAGAGAGATAAAAAAAAAAATATTCCACTTCATCCTATTGTTGTCAAAGATCCTTTCGAGAATAATGGGGGATAGACATAATTAGTGATATCCACCCTCAGTCATCCAAACAACACAGGTTTATTCTAACTGTTGATTTTCCTAGATTCAACCCTTGGTATTCTCTGATACCATGTTTATTTTACCACTTCAACCCAGCACATGACAGTTAGCTAAAAATTAAATTTCTTCATCTACAAAAATCGCAACTAATTAATCAACTAAACTTGTAGTGGAATCATAAACTAGGAAACCAAAAAATGTCACACACAAGACACCAATATTTTTGGGTATAAACCCCTGGAAAAACCCTAAAGGGAAAAAATGTTGAGAATCATTTTATTATGCTAAAATTGATTCTCCTGTAACAGGGATAATGGCCCACTGAAAAGCTGGCAAAGTATGACATGTTGTATGAACTAGAATTGCATGTTTTTTTAGGTGTACATGACTTTTCTTCAGAAAACCCACGTATGTACTCTACCATCTCCATTGAGACCCACGTACATTTACATAAAACCTTCATGACAATCTCCATACGATGTGACACTCTTCTATGACTTCCTCTAACTAAAACCCACCTGCGTGATCCTATGTTCTCTCTTCTCCTTGACCTGATATCTAGATGGAAGTCCTTCTCCACCTATCCAAGATATTGAATCATGGTCCTTCATGACCCAATACTCTGTATCGACTCCTTCAACATTTTTCAAGTCAAAAGTGTCTTCTTCCTTCACCCTATCCTTGATTTTATAATTGTGAGTTAGAATATATTTATAATCTCAAAAGTGATTGACAGTTGATATTACTTCTCACACTGACATGAGATTTAGAAACATGCTAATTACTTTTATCACTTTCCTTAAATAACTCAATTAACTAATTACATAATTAATTAATAAAATCAATTTACTTTGATAATTCATTTAATTAAGGTAAATTTAAGAGTAGAAGGCTTTGGACAATTTCCACACATCTAGACACATAGACCTATGCATAAATACTTGTATGATGCTACCACTAGCATCAACACTCCCTCTTAGCGAGGAAGGTATTATGCACCAATCCAATTCTATCTCTGAAGAATAAAAACTTCCCTTTCTCCAAGGGTTTGGTTAGAATATCTGCAACCTACTCATCTATAGAAATATAAGGAAGCTTTACTGATCCCTTCTAGATCCTATATCGAATGAAGTGGTATATGATCTCAATATTCTTGGACCTGTCATAGAATATTGTATTCTTCGAGAGTTCTATACAACTTTGATTATCATAGTATATCACCGTAGGATCCAACTCTTGATCAAATAAACATGTAAAAAACTTGTGAATCCAAATGGATTCATAACTACCCATACTCAGTGCCATATACTCTACCTCTGTTGATCTGAGTTCTACAGAATTATGCTTCCTAGTGAACCAAGTAATCATTGTTGATCCCAAGCTAAAACAACACCTCGAGGTGTCCTTTCTGTCTACTATACTACCTATCCAATCTGAGTCTATATATCCCTGCAACTCCACTCCATCTCATCCAAGGTACCTTAATTCATACTCCATTGTATCTCTTAAGTACCTCAACACATTTTTCGTTGCTAACCAATGCACCTGCATCAACTCCACCATGAACTGACTCAAGATGTTCACAACAAAACAAATATTTGGCCTGTTTTTGACCAAATACATCAAGGACCCTATCATCTTCCTATATATCATGGGATCCACCAACTATGAATCTAAAGAAATCACCTTCTTTGGAGTGGTAATCATAGGTGTAGCCATTGGCTTATAGTCCTCCATCCTGAATCTCCTCAAGATATCAATTGCATACTTCCCCTGTCCAAGGAAGATCTATCCTCATACCTTCCATAATTATAACCCCAAGAAATAATGCATCAAGATAATTTCCTTCATCTGGAACTCACTCATTAAATCCTCTTTTCAACCCACAATAATCTCTTCTAAACCTATGAGAAACAAATAATCAATGTACAGAACCAAGATGAGAGTATCCTCTCCAACAAGTATGAAGTACAAGTTAGGATCTACCTCACTCTTGGTAAAGCCCATGCTCTATAAGTATTTGTCGATCCTAGAATACCATGCTTTAGGTTCCTCTTTGAGTCTGTACAAGGATTTCCTAAGCCTACACACATGAGACTCCCTCCCATGTAGCACAAATCCATGAGGTTTCTCCATGTATACTTCTTCCTCAATCATCCCATTGAGGAAAAAAAATTTCACATCCATCGGATGTATCCTCCACCTCATAATTGAAGCAATATAAATAATAACTCGAATAAAATCATACCTGGAAACTGGAGAAAAAGTCTCCTCGTATTCCACTCCCTCTTTCTGGGAGAACCGTCTCCCCACAAATCTCTCTTTTAACTTCTCAATGCTACCATCTATGGCATGCTTGATCTTGTAGATCCATCTGGAACTCACAAATGACTTCCCCTCCAATCTTGACACTATGTCCTAGACATCATTCCTCATAATAGAGGTGTACCCCTATACCATGGCATCCCTCCATACCTATTGATTTGTTTCTTCCTCAAAACTACAAGGATCAATATCAATTATGCTACTCATAAGCGCCATATAGTTTGGGAAAATCTGTATAGGCCTTCTCTCTTTAACTGCACACCTAGGAGCCTCACCAATATCCCTTAATGTCTTTAATATCCACCAGAGTATCTTGAAAAGAGTGGAAGGGGATAAATCCTCCTCCCCACCTAAATTATGAATTGTTGACCATTGTTCATCCTTCGAAGCCTGTTTCTCCTCATCCTTTGTCACTTATGATGACTCCTAAGAACTACTATGTGCCAATTTATCCACAAAATTAACATCTTTGGTCACAATTGTTTTCCACTACATTGGAATGAAGATAATGTAATCCCTTGAGGTCTCATTGTACCCCACAAATATACCCTTATGTCCCAAAGGCTCCATATTCATCCTCTTCTCCATAGGCACATAGATATAAACTAGACAATCAAATATCCTCAAATGTCCTATCTCTAGATTCACTCTCGATAATGCCTCCTTCAGAGTCTTGTCCCCCAATATCATGTGAGTACTCCTGCTCTGCATATACACTTTTGTGTTATATTCGTCTTTCCATAGGAACATAGGCAATTGTTGGTCATGTATCATTTCTTTGGAAGAACTGATGATGGACCGATTATTTCTCTCCATAACCCCACTCTGTTGAGGGTTGTATGAGATTCTCAACTCTCTAGTAATCCCTTCCTCCTTGCATAAATCCTTGAATTCATTGGAGGTGTACTCTCCCCCATTATTCGACCTCAAGGCATTGATCTTCTTACCTGTCTATTTCTCTACCTGATATCTAAACACTTAAAAATGATTGAAGACCTCATCCTTGGTATTCATAAAGAAGATCCTGGTTTTCCTGGAAAAATAACCAATAAATGTCACATAGTATGAGGATCCTTGTAATGATTATGCTGACATAATCCCACTCGCATATGAATGGATAAGATCCAAGATCCCCTTCGACCTACTATCACTACTAGGAAAAGTGCTATAAAGTAGCCTCAGCATTATTTCCAAGTGCACACCCTTTAAGCACTCCTTGTTTCTCAATTCTGAACTATGGAAGACCTGTAACAATCCCCCTTAGAATTTTCAATTCCTTGTAGTGTAGGTGTCCTAAACTCCTATTCCACAACTCACATAGGTTGTCAATGTCGTGTACCAAATCTTGAATAGGCTTTTTGTGCATTCTGTACAAAGTGCCTTCTCTAACCCCAACGACCACTGTGTTGTCCCATATATATTTCTCTAGACATATGAGTACTTTCCCTCTATGAAAAGTAACGGAAAAACCCTTGTCCTCCATAGCTGAGATTGAAATAAAATTCTTCTTCAAACCTGGTACGTAAAGCACATCCTAGGCATCCAATGAACCCCCTGACTCGAGATGGAACGTAAATGTTCCCTCTCCCTTCACTACATGCCTAGAATTATCACCAAGCTCCACATGGACATTTGAGTCACTCTCCATCAGAATTATAAATAGATCCTGTGATTCTGCCATATGACGATATGCACCACTCTCCAAGAACCAAGCACTCCTTGCAACTATGTTTGTATAAAGGAAAGAAACTAACGAGTAATCCTTCTCAAAATTCACTGCAAACTCATCAAGTTGTGTCTTTGTTGATGCTTGTATATTTGTCTTTCCATTACCCTTCTACTTCTTCTTCTCTGGAAACTAAGATGCATAATTTCCATTCTTATGACATGAGAAACACTTTATTTTACTTAATTCCTTCTTCTTTCCTAGATGTGATGAACCTCCATCACTGTTACCCTTCTTTCTAGAAATATTTCCTTTTCCCTTCCTTGTCTTACTAACAAGAGCCAAGTTCTCTTCACTACCTCCCTACTTGTTGCTCTTAGAATCCTCCTAAGTCTCTTTCTGGATGCAATCATCCCAAAGTATCTGTCAATATAGGAGATGTTCCCTAGTGAAAACTTGCTTGAAAAATGGTTCCCGTGACTTGGGAATACCATTCAATGCCACATTCATGAGCTTTGCATCCTCTATCTTCTCCCCTATGGCTACAAGCTAGTAATGCACCTATGTGATCCTCATGAGATAGTTGTTAATATTATCATATCTATAAATCTACATTGATATTAGTTTATTCATTAAGACCATCT
The DNA here is from genome assembly GCA_010110895.2 of Picea sitchensis. Classification (NCBI taxonomy): domain Eukaryota; kingdom Viridiplantae; phylum Streptophyta; class Pinopsida; order Pinales; family Pinaceae; genus Picea; species Picea sitchensis. The sequence continues at coordinate 86,297 of SNQJ01S0072108.1, read as the reverse complement.
TCCTATTCATGTTTTTTCTCTGGAATAACCCTACGAAGGCATAAAACATCTCTGTGGCCATCTTCTTCTCGGATAAGTGAGGAAATAGATGATCCTTAATGGAATCCAATATGGCCCTCTATGCTTTGATCTCCTTCTTGTTGTGAGCTTCCAAATATTTTGGATATGTCGATGGAGTAACAACTTTGTCCACTAACTCCCAAAGGTCATACTCATTAAATTCCAAAGTTACTCTTGTTTTCCAAGAGAGGAAATTGGATGCTCCATCCAATATGTCTTCAACTCTTAACAATTTTGTTGTCATCCCTAAGACTCAATAACCTTCCCTAAAATAACTTGATGCTAAAAATTTCCCTTGTACTGACCTGTACAGACTTGTATGCGATTTTCACCACTAGATCCCATGTATGTATGCAACTATGATCACTAAAACCTATGTATGTATATGATTGTGACTACTGAAACTTGCGTATATGTGAATGTGCATAAAGCGTCATGCATATGTACATGACTGTGATTTTTTTGACCCTCTTACACCTATGTACACCTACAAAAATAAGTTTTACCTCTATACGGATGTTTCCCAAAAATACATCCTTTGATTTCCGACTATTGGTTATGGAGCTGCTATGTATTTGAGATTTGGCTTCCACTCAGAGCACCTTCTCTGATACCATGTTGATTTTCCTAGATTCAACCTTTGGTATGCTCTAATACCATGTTGATTTTACCACTTCAACCCAACACTCAACAGTTAGCTCAAAATAAAATCACTTTAACTACTAAAAGAACAATTGAGTAATCAACTAAACATGAGAAGAAGCATAAACTAGGAAACCAAAAAATATCACACACAAGACACCAATATTTTCGGTTATAAACCCCTGGAAAAATACCGAAGGGAAAACTAGTGCTGAGATTGATTTATTGTCCTAGAATTAGGGCTCATTTAATAGCGATAATGGCCCACTGAGAAAAATACAACTGCAGACAAACCTAACAAATTCTTACCTATTGTATGAACCGAAACTACATGCTTTTTGAGGTGCACACGACTTTTCTTCAGCAAACCCGCATATGTACACGACTATCTCCACTGAGACCTGCATACATGTATGGAAAACATGTATGACAATCTTCATACAATGTGACACTCTATTGTGACTTACTCTGACAGAAACCCACCTATGTGATCCTTTGTTCTCTCTTCTCCTTGACCTGATCTCTAGATGGAAGTCCTTCTCCACCTATCCAATATCTTGAATCAAATTACTTTGTGACCCAATACTTTTTGTCGACTCCCTCAACACCTTTCAAGTCAAAACTATCTTCTTCCTTCACCCTAGCCTTTCTTTTATAATCGTGAGTTATAATCTATTTCTAATCTCCTAAGCGATTGATGGTTGAGATTACTTCTCACACCCACTTGAGATTTAAAAAAATACTAATTACTTTTATCACTTCCCTTAAATAACTTAATTAACTAATAAAATAAATTTAATTTAATAATTCTTTTAATTAAAGTAAATTCAAGAGTAGAAGGATTTGGATGATTTCCACACATCTAGAGACGTAGAATTGTGTAAAAATACTTGTCTAGTGCTACCACTAGAATCAGTACTAACTGCCATTGATTATAGTATTCACTGAATAGAATCAGTACCATTAACTAAAGTAAACAAAGAAGTGGTAATAAAATTTCTTGAACATCACATCATGACCAAGTTTGGAGTGCCTAACTCTCTTGTATTTGATAATGCTACATATTTTTAATATAAGTGATGTATTACAGTCTTCCCTTTCATGTCTCTTTACCATATGACCATCGGCGAAAACCATATGTTAAGTAGAACAAGTGTCTGAATGCTTTACCATATCAACGTTCATGATTCGATCTTTGATGGGATGAACGGCTAACAGAGTTTCAACGTTTTTCCCATCGGGTCTTTCTGACATCCAACATTTCAAATCTCCCGATTACGATATCGCCGAAACAATCGGACAGTTCATGTTTAGTTCACGGAGACAGATCAATGGTCAAGTTTAAACCTTACACTCATCCTTTCACTACTAAATTCGACAGCTATGACTTAATCATGCGTTGAGATGGATGGATGTCGTAATTTCGACACTTTTCCATTCAGGTTTTCGTGACTTCCAGCATGTCAAATCTCTGAAGCTTTCAATCTATTGACACATGTCCATTTCAGAATTTCGGTGTTCAGGACTTTGGGATATTAGAGTATTTGCTTGCTATGTAAAACTCCCGAAGTAAAAACTCTTGACGTGACGTAAACTTGTTGACGTCACATGATGGATTGGCATGTGCTGAGTAGCTACCACGTGTCATTCAAATTCATGATATATACGTGCATGAAATGCCAATTTTACTTTGACATTTGTCACTATCTGACTGTGCCACATGTCATAGATGAGCACCACTCTCGGTCGGTGACTATGGCTTGAATATGGATTGGGATGGATGGATGTAGATAAATGAATTTAGGTACTGTTAGGAACAGAAGGCTTTGGGTGTGTCAGGCTCGATCTGTGTTTGTATGCATTCAGGGACACGGTGTTGGGACAGGGACAGTGCATATGCCGAAACTCAGAGCCAAGCTCTTGTGGCTTGCGGTAATCACATGATGGTCAGCATGGCTGGGCCAGCTACCGTCTAGTCAGTTAAGCGTCCTCGTGCAAATATAGTACATGACATTTTATCTCTGACTGTTCCATAATGTATTATAACCCCATATCTTTATCATGGCCCAGAGATTTCAAATACTCAAAGGGTTTTGACCCTCTAATGGGTCTCAAATCACAGTCATGAGTCTTGCCATCACTTTCGGCCAGCAATCTCTTGGGGCCTGGGCAGGTTGAGACAACGACTCTCAAACTCCGTCACCTAGGTTTGGAGAATTCGATAACCACCATGGACTCAGCGGGTCTTTCATGCAGTGCTGCACCTAGATGTGCACTCCGACACCATTCATGATTTGGAGGATGGCTCCATTTTCTCACCCGCGGGTCGATAGTGATGAACCATTCTCCGAAACTCCCAGTCCAACGGAATATGACATTTCATCGAACCATGATCGGAATCCGTCAATACCACACACCCAGCTCAGAAAGCTGCATTTTCAGCAATTCTTTCATGGGTTTTGGAATACTGACTTGGGAGGCCGGTTTGACCTAAAACGATGTTTTTGAGGTGCTGGCTGATGAAAGGCCTATGCCGAAGAGTTTTGTTCGATGTTTTATCCTCGCGCCAGATCACTGTGAGAACAACCCTTTAAATGGAATGTATACAAAGTCGATAGGAATCGATGCCTTCACTGCAAACGAGCCCACATGGCTTTGGCTTCCTCTTTCGGGGTTGGGGTTTTGAGATATCTGGACTTTGTTCGTGAATTGCAAAAGACGCCAAAACCTCATTCGCAAATCATCTTATGAAATCCGCATCCACCTCTTCCTGGGAATCAAGCACCATTCCAACGAAGCATTGCGTTGCATTTTCTGGTTTCAGGCTTTATTCCGGAGCCCATTTGTGGCTTGGTTTTCATTGTGCGTTAGCTTTTACTTCATCAATGGTATTGTTTGATTTAAGCCAGCAAAGTCGTCCGGGATCGGATACATTTTATGGTCTTCGCGGCGATATTTACTATTGAACGATAACCATCGCATTTCGCCAGTGGAACAGAGCCAGGGGACTTCTCACCTTTTCCTACTATCGCGGTGAATTGACTTCTCAAAATTTCCCTGCATTTTACAGTTTCAGCTTATTTCGTTATTTAATAGAAAACCAGTTTTACTGTATCTCTGTTATTTTTGTGTTAAGCACCTGCTAATAATCGGTATTCATTTCGTTCTGCTCATAAAATCCGGATCAGGTCCACAATACCATGGTCACTCACATGACCAATGCGTGTTATATTAGACAATCAACACCATCAATTTCCTTGATCGGACGACTTCTGAGACTTCTCACCTTTTCCTATGCAGTGGTCGACTTCTCAAAATTTCCATATATCCCGATGATACTTCTGCAATGCGCTTCTTCCTTCTGAGCTTTGATCTTCATTTGCTAACACTCTTGATATTTTATCATAGGATTGTTGATCCTATCATGATCAACAATAATCACAAATTTCTTCATATTGTTCGCTTCTTCTAATCGCACCCCCTCCTGAGCCTGCGCTCTCGATCTCTGCACACTGTATGACATCTTCTGCTAACTGACATACTTGTTGACATCAATGACAATCTCATCTATGGTATATTAACAACATATCATAACATCGATTGTTGACATCAATGACAATCTTTCCAACATCACTAGCAGTGGAGAAAGTCTTGTGACACCAGGGTGACTCTGTCGGGGCTATGGACACTCACTAGTAGTGAAACAACACCAGAGAAATGCATAATCAACTTGTATTTTCAGCATTCCTGACATATCATTTCTTTGTTGTACTTATCATGCCTTCCCAAAACAAATCCGATAAAAATGGTTATATCATGATAATCAATTTTCTTTGGGCATGGTTATGACCCTTCCCTTGCAACATACAAACTTGTCTCGTTGAAATTAGTTTTTTTGAATACTATGGGACATACTCTTTCTCTCTTGGGTCATGCACTACCATTTTTTCCATTCTCATAAGTTTTATGTTTAGATACCACTTTGCATAGATTCATGGCTTTGCCTAGTGTGTCACCATTTGTTATACCATGGCATAACAACTTCCATTTTTCTTTTTTTCTTCTTGAAAAGCACTTTGCTAAGAAAATGGGACCTCTCCTTTTACCCTTGGGAAATTCTAAAGTTCCTAAGAAGAGATACCCTAAATTATGGATCTTTATTAAAATATTTTCACCCCTCTATGATCAAGTTGCTTTATATTTTTTAGATTGGTTTTGGTTTTGACACTTAGAAAATTTTCAAGAATCATTTTTTGGGATACCGGATAAGTTCCTCTTAACTCCTCTAATACATATCGGAGAAGCTTCTCTTAAGTTCTCTGATGCACATCGGAGGAATTTTTCTAAAGTTCTCCAATATGCATCGAAGGAGTTTCTTCAAAGTCTATCGATACACAAATTGATAACTGACCGAGTTAATATTAACTCATCCAATTAAACTAGAAGAGTTATCATGAAATCTGTCAGTTGAACCGAAGGAGTTCCTCTAATCTCCTTTGGCATGCAAATGAAACCACTGACAAACTTTCCATTATATTCCCCGAATTGTGCACCTAGGATTTAAAGGATAACTCCCCAATTTTAAGGATAACTTAATTAACTAATAAAAGAAATTTAATTTAATAATTCCTTTAATTAAAGTAAATTCAAGAGTAGAAGGATTTGGACGATTTCCACACATCTAGAGACATAGAATTGTGTGAAAATACTTTTTCGGTGCTACTACTAGAATCAACACTAACTTCCATTGATTATAGTATTCACTGGATAGAAGAAGTACCATTAACTAAAGTAAACGAAGAAGTGGTAATAAACTTTCTTGAACAACGCATCATGACCAGGTTTGGAGTGCCTAACTCTCTTGTATTTGATAATGCTACATATTTTTCATTGTTGAAATTGATTGAGTTTTCTCTAGAAAAGAGGATCATTTTAAAATATGCAGCCAATTATTACCCCTAGAGAAATGGCCTGGATGAATATACAAACAAAAATATGATTTGAATTCTTAAACAAAATGTAGTTGGCTAGTAGAGGAATTGGAATAATGCATTACCCAACACCCTTTGGGATAACCATGTCACTCCCAAAGAATTCATAGGGACCTCTCCTTACTTTCTTGTCTATGGGAAAGAGGTTACCCTTCCCTTCCCTTCATCTTACACAACAATTTTAACGAACCCCTCGACCAACCTAAGGCCAAGGTACACCACTCTAGAGAAACCACTCATGCTCTAACGCCAATCGCTAACATTCCCAGCCATCAGGCCGGGACATGCTACTCTAGGGAACATCTTTTGTTCCCATACTACAGAACATACAATAACATACCCAGTAGTCAACTAAGCAATGCCACCTAAATTTACTCTTTAGACTGCATGCAACTAAAACATATACATACAGCATGTTCACAGAAGTTTTACATCTAAACATAAACAAACCATTACTTTTTGTAAGATACGAATTTTATATTAAAATAACAGTAATTACCGATATGCCTCATTTACAGGAAATTACCCATAAGCACACAAACAATCATAGTCACATATATGATAAAATTGTAACATGGGCATGTAAATAGAAAAACAACATATCCATATATCATACAATTGATATTTATCTTTAAAAAGAATGTCACCAACTGCTTACAGACCATTCACGAACCTCCCAGCCATAGATTACACTATTCATCACTCTCAACAGTGAATCACCCCTGAGTTGGGACTGAACTCCACCCAAGGTAAAGGGATTCCTATCCAGGCAAGGCTCATGAACAATAGGAAAGACTCTGTCTCAGGTGCTCACTCAACTAACAGCCTACAACCTCTCATTCCCCACATGCCTATCCCACCCAAGGAAGTGTGCCCCTTCTTTGCTCAGTAGTCCCTCGGCTGCCCCACTTCCCTTCCAGGGCTTCAGCAACAGGATGGATCGGAAGTCTCAGAGCATTGTAGTTGCAGTTTAGCACCTATGGAAATCAATCCCCAACAATTCTCTCGCTCGGAGAACTGCTCACGGGCCTGACAACCCACTTCTTCAATCCCGCTCCAAGATAACCAGGTACACCAACCAAAAGGGATAGGGAAACAGGATTCGGAAAGGTGGAATGGCTATCTCAAGGATAACGGAAGGTATGAGTGAAATGGTCATGGAGTCATTGACTGGATAACTGAGTGTGTTTTTGGAATCATTGTGAACTCTTTCCCAAAATGATGGTCATCCTACTGGATTTTCCCCCTTCCTGTCTCCTGTTCGTAAGGTCCTCTTTTCCCAAATAATCCCCCACTGAGCTAAGTTTCCCCACGATATGAATGCATGTCCCCAACTTGACACTTGTCATATCGAAAGTTACTTTTGTCCACTTGCCCCCAACTTTAGAATTTAGGATAAAATTATCCATACTTTATGTTTTGGGAAATATTAATATAATATTCCCTTGAATTTTGGCCCTCCCTTTCCCTAACTGGTGAATTTTAGTCCCCCATCTCTTTTATCATGGTCAGCCTGTGCATAGTGATGCATTTTATATTAATCATGAGTCATGTACAAAGTAGGCACATTAGCCCTTGACATCTAGGCACGTTGGCCTAAGTCCAAGACATAATCATTCCATCTTATAATACTGGCTCACCAACCTATAATGCATATTATATACACAAAGGTTCGTTGACCTTAATATTGTGTGCACTTAGTTACTACGTGTTGTATCCTCTGTCTCTAAGGTTGCGCGCACCTTAGTTACTGCACGCGGTATTTAGAAATGTGCACATTACATCCCTTTGCTACGTAGTATATGCATGCACCATGCCATGAAAGGTGTATTACAAAAATGATGTCTAAAAAACTCACTAGCTTAAATATACTTGCATTATATTTACATTTGGGTTCGGATGAGGGATATTACAATCCCCTCCCCTTATTTATGCACTGTCCTCGGTGCATCATGTACCCATATACAACAAAATTCTCAAAATTCTCAAAATTCTTCAAAAAGACGCGGGTATTATGTCCGCATTGCATTCTCATGCTCCCAAGTAGCATCTTCAGGTCCGTATCAGGTCCATTGGACCTTTACAAGCCCTATGGCTCGATTTCGGAGTTGTTTGATTTTTCAATCCAGGATGCGCACTGGATGCACTTGGAAAGCACCTTCTTACTCCACCTAAATAACATTCCAATCAATAACATGATTATCATCGGGTATATATTTCTTTAGCAATGATACATGGAATATATTATGAACAGACATAGATGTAGGCAATGCAATCATATAAGAAACTAGACCAATCCTCTCTAGGATTTCAAATGGTCCACAAAATCTAGCTGCTAACTTGGCACAGCTTCCCAACTTCAGGGAGCTCCTGTTAGCTTTCACTTTCAAGAAAACATGATCACCCACTTTGAATTCTCTATGGATTATGTTTTTATTAACATAACTTTTCTGTCTATCTTGGGTGACTTTCAAATTCTGCTTATTTTTTAACATTTGGTCCTCCATCTCCTTGAGTATTGCACCTTCTACCGTAAAGTGCTCCAAATGGGCTCATTTTCAATGATGCCTGATACCTATTATTGTAAGAAAATTCTACCAGGTGTAGGTAGTCTCCCCATTTCGATGGCTTGTCCATCACATACATTCTCAACATATCTTCTATCACCCTATTCACTCTTTTTGTCTGTCCATCAGACTTGGGATGATAATCTATACTAAAGTTCAGATTCATTCTGAATCCCTTGAACAATCCTTTCCAAAAATTCGAGGTGAATTTTGGGTCTCTGTCAAACACAATCATTTTAGGAATTCCATGCAATCGTGCCACTTCCTTCATGAAAATATCAGCAACATCTGTTGCTTTGTGAGTAGTTTTTAGTGGAATAAAATGGGCATCTTTTGTAATCTTGTCCACCACTACGATAATCGAATCATGTAGCTTGCATGTTCTGGGCAATCCCGTAATAAAATCCATTGTCACCACTTCCCACTTCCATTCAGGAACAGGCAAAGGTTGCAGCAATCTTGTTGGGTGCCTATGCTCTATTCTAACTTCCTGGCACTCCATACACCTAGCGATGTATTCTGCAATTTCTCTCTTCATACCTGGCCAAAATTATTGGCTCTTGACCATTGTTACGGTTTTCTGATATCCAGGGTGCCCTGCATAAGGAGCATTATGCATCTCATGAAAAATTATACGTTTCAAGTCATGGACACTTGGTATAAAAAATTTGTTCTTGTGCAGCAGTATTCCATCTACTCCCAACTTATAATTATCCATGTTTTGTGGTGTCTTACCTTGCTGTAGCATTGCTACCAATTCTCTGTACTGCAGATCTGTATTTGCAGCCTCCATAATTTTTCTATTAACATTAGTCTGATACATGTTGATGGATGTAGCATGAAGCTCATGCACCCTCCTGATGAGTGCATCAACCAATTTATTTTCTTTCCCTTTGATATGCTTTATATCAAAGTTATATTCACTTAGAAATTCTAACCATTTGCTTTCTCTAGCATTTAGATTTCATTGATCAAATAAATATTTCAAACCATTGTGGTCTGTTCTTAGCTCAAACCTCTTTCCCATGAGGTAGTGTCTCCATTTCCTCAAGGCATGCACTATGGCTGCCAACTCCAAATCATGAGTGGCATATTTTCTTTCATGCTCCTTCAACTTCCTTGATTCATAACATATCACGAATCCATTTTGACTGAGGACTCCACCCAGTCCTTCATTGCATGTTTCTGTGCATACAATGAAATCTTCATTTGGGTATGCGATCCTTAGTATTGGAGCACTTGTCAATAATTGTTTCAAATGTTGGAAACTCCTTTCACAGTCTGATGTCCACTGAAAATTCATACCTTTCCTTTGCAAGGAAGTGATTGGGTGTGCTATCTTCGATAATCCTCCAATGAATCTCTTGTAATAACCTGCAAGGCCCATGAAAGATCTGACCTCTATCACATTATTTGGTGCCGACCATTCTCTAGTGGCTTATACCTTCTCAGGGTCCACTGCTATCCCATCTTTTGAGATGATATGCCCCAAATAATCAATTAGTTTTTGATAAAATGATCACTTGCTCAATTTGGCATACAACTGATGTTCCCTTAATACTTGCAACACCATCTTCAAATGATGTTCATGCTCTTCCTCTAACTTGGAATATATAAGAATTTCATCCAAAAAGACAATGACAAACTTGTCCAAATACTCTCGGAAAACACCATTCACTAAGCACATGAAAATAGTCGGTGCATTTGAAAATCCAAATGGTACCACTGTGAACTCATAATGACCATACCTTGTCCTGAAGGCAGTCTTGCTAATATATTCTTCTTTAATTTTTACCTGATGGTATCTAGATCTGAGATCTATTTTTGAAAATATCCTTGCATCCTTCAATTGATCAAAGAGGTCATCAATCCTTGGTAGAGGATATTTGTTCTTAACAGTCACTTTATTCAATTGTCTGAAGTCAATGCACAATCTTAACGTTCCATCTTTCTTTTTCACAAACAATACTGGGGCACCCCAAGGTGATACACTTGGGCATATATACCCCTTCTTCAGAAGTTCTTCAAGGTGCATTTGCAACTCCTTCAATTCTGGTGTACTCATTCTATAAGGAGTCTTTGATACTGGCGCTGCTCCAGGAATCAAATCTATAGAGAAATCAATGTCTCTCCTTGGGGGTAGTCCTGTTACTTCCTTGAATACATCTTCAAACTCTTTCAGGACTAGATAATCCTCCAAATTTGGCACCTTGTCTTTAGGTGTCTCCTCCATATGAGCTGCAAATATTTGACATCCTCTTCTATAACATTTCTTCAGTTGTAATGCTGAAATTTCTCTAATAGTTACTACCCTGGGAATTCCCTGCACTTTCCTTTAGTTTCCTTCTTCATCCAAGCAAGTGAATGCTTTGTTATGACAATCCAATAGAGCATGATGTGGGTCCAACCAATCCATCCCAATTAAACAGTCATAGGAACCTAAGGGTAAGATGTTTAAATCTTCCCCGGTATTTATTCCATTCATGTCTATGAGGCAAGACTTAACCATCTCATTAACTTTTCTTCTGGCTCCTGTAGCTAGTTGCACCAACCAATATTTCTCATGCTTTCTTCTTGGAAATTGAAAACTTTCCACCATCTTTGGGTCTATATAACTATGGCTATCTCCTGAATCAATTAAAATAGCAAGGGTTTGTTTGTTGATCATACCTTCCACTTCAATCATGTGGGACTGATACTTTGCTTGCTTGTTGTCCAAGGATGCATAAATCCTTGGCACATTTCTGCCCATGTCCTCTACTGTCTCAGCTCGTTGTACATTGTGAACAACCCTACTTTTTTCTCCTCTGTGAGGACAATCTCTGAACCTATGGTCTCCTTTACAACCCCAACATTGCATAGGTGGTTGTCTTAGTCCTTGACTCCCTGTGTCAATCACTCTGGTTTCCTTATGCGTTTGTTGCCATTGTGGGTTATTTCTGAAGAATGATGGCTTAGATCCCTTCTTCCTCTGATCCATCTTGAATTTATTATTGTCTTCCCAAGCCTTTTGGAAAGCTGGTCTTGCTTTCAGCTGGTCATATAAGCATTTATCTCTTCTTATGGTCTCTTCTAAAGTCTTGGGATCATCATATTGTATTTTGTCACTGATGAACAATGGAAATCCACTTAAGTACCGTTGAATCTTGACTATCTCATCCTTAATTAAAGAGACATACTTCAACAGTTCCAGAAACCTTCTCTCATATTCATCGATAGTCGTACTTCCAAGATTGAATTCAAAGAACTCTTTCATTTTCTTGTCATAGTATCTCTTGGTCAAGTACTTCTTCTCAAAATAATTCTTGAATTCTCTCCAAGTAACACTTTTCTCTACAATGTGTTGTACCTGCACAAGTTGATCCCACCACATGGAGGCCTTTCCTTTGAGTTGATAGAAAGTGATTCTACCTTCAGCATCGGAAGAATAGTTATGCAATTGAAAATACTTCCTCATGCCTAGAAACCATCTTTTGGCATCTTCATCCTTCTTGTGCTCACCATCAAATGTAGGAGGTTTGATTTTGTTCATTTCTCCTCGCAACTCATCCACCCCGAATCTCTTATACCTTCTGGCATGGGATAGACTTGAGATATTGCATGTTCTCTTATGGGAATGATGGTGATGCCTACTAGCATTTTTTACTTCTCTCTTCTCCTCTGAAGATTTGTGACTCTCAGATCTACTTGAGTCACTCTCATTAGCCAATTTATTCTCTATTTTGTTCAAACCTTCCAATAGTTTCATGTTGAAGTCATCCTACTACTCTTTGGCTTTCATAAGCCTTTCATTATCAGCTTTATGGCTTTGGACATCCTTCTGCAAATTCTTAATGGTCTCAGCCATATTCATATCTTCATTCCTTTCTTCTCCATGTCCATTGCAGTTCGTTCCTTCCATGCCCAAATGGACATCCATCCCTCTGATCTTCTCTGGATGAATGTAATTCCCATGTGCCTCTTCCATCCTTACGGATTCTACACTGGTCTATCCTGACTAAGTTGTTGTTAATTCTGCAAAATGTGCAGCCATCGAAACTAATCAAACTAACAAATCAACAAGTCATGAGAATATGCACCATTTTGATTCGACATACACATCAACATTATCACTCTCGGTTTCCTGGTGTTATCACCACGATAATTCTAGAGAATACCCAAGTCTTGAGAATGCTGACATGCAGTGCCTTCCAATATACACTTGCGCAAGAAGGTGGTTTTGTCGAAACCACTTTCACCAAGACGCGGTATCACGTGTCTCAACATGTCAAATCCACCATTCATGGAGAGGGAGACGACTAGTAAGATCACTCTGCTTCATTCATTTGGTACTTCACAGCCATGTGAAATTAGCTGAATGTTGCCATGTAACGAATCTCAAAATCTAATCATTCAAAATGGATTGGTTGAGCATGGCAACCCAATGCTCTTTGTACGTAATCTGTCTGCGCTTCATAAATGGAGATCTATAATTACCACTCCCCAAGTATGAATATATTTGCGTATCCATAAACATAGTAATCTTCAAGCTGCTTGACTTCCTTCTCTCTGTAGAGACACATTTCGGTATCCCCAACCTGAGATACATAGACAACTCTAAGTCGATTGAGACTGGTTATTCGAGCAACATGCTAGGATTTCCTATGAATATGGAGGAAAGGGTCCTCACGCACCTTCTAGCAACTAAGCTCTACATAGAGCTGGTTATAGACTCGCGATTGGAAGTCAGAATGAATCCCATTATAAAGGATTTAGTCATCAATAGGCCAGTTGCTAAGAAGAAAAGGAGTAAGCGGCATAAGAAGGAGGAATCTATGGTTGAAGTGGTCAAAAGTGTTGGAGAAAATCAACCGGTCTAGTTAGACTCCTCTTTAAAGGCAAAGATCGCTAAGCTGAAGTAAGTCTTCAACTAAGATAAGCATGTCTCAGTGAATTTTGAACAGCTGGTAGCGGAGGTAAAAAATACAAGAGATGATAGGCTTGTTCTTCAACGACCCTTTTTACAACAGGCTAACTGTTGTCATCACCCTTTTGTAATTTTGTGATTAATATGATTATATAAATATAGAAACGGATTTTAGATTGTTTTATTATAATTTCCATCTGGTGATGTTATGACCCTTGTTTTCTTTTATAATAATTTTTTCTTGTAATCTTGTATTTTATTTTCATCTGTCTAACTCGGAAGAAATTAAATTTCGGAATTCTTTTTAATTAATGCTTCAATGTGGTTATCTGTTTATTTTTATTTTATTATTATGCAATTTAAACTCAAACTCCTCGCCTTCCAAGCGACTTCGCGCACATTAACTTGACCTATTCATTTATATTATCGCGCATAGCAATATTACAAGGTAAACGCTTCTCCACGTTCCTAAATCTATTGCGTGTTACTTCTTCATCGTACAGACTACTTACGCGCACTACTCTAGTGTTGTGCACCAATATCCATTGCGCATACTTTTGATACAACGCATCGATATTCCACATGCATTTTCGTCCTATGCATGCACCATGTCAAGTTTAACATAATCCTTCACGCTCAAATATCTGCGCATACTACTAAATACACTGTCGTGAAACAACTTATATTCATACTTATATGCGTAACAACAAAAATCCTCTGCGTTAAGCAATACTTGCGCACCCCATGTGCACCTTACTATGTGTGTGCTTACCGTGCAAGGCTAATTTCAGTGCGTGCATCTACACATAATAATCTTCCGCATGGCACCACAATTTACCGCGCACACTGGAACGCCATGGTTTCTCATGCGGTGCTAAATTTACCACGCACGCCAGTACGGTAACCTTTTCCAAGAACACTCTATGACTCTAAATTTGGTCACTTTGAAGTTACTTTTCTGTGAATATTCACTTTGATTGCACCCTTCTAGTCCATCCAAGCTCAGTGTTGAACTGAGGCTCTAATACCAAACTATAACGAACCCCTTGACCAACCTAAGGCTGGGGTATTCCACTCCAGATCAACCACTCATGCTCTGATGCCAGTCGCTAACATTCCCATCCATCAGGTCGGGACATGCTACTCTAGGGAACATTTTTCATTACCATACTGCGGAACATACAATAGCATACCCAGTAGTCAACTAAGAAATGCCACCTAAATTTACTCTTTAGACTACATGCAACTAGAACATATACATACATCATGCTGGCGGAAGTATTACATCTAAACATAAACAAACCATTACTTTTTGTAACATACGACTTTTATATTAAAATAATAGTAATTATCGATATGCCTCATTTACAGGAAATTACCCATAAGCACACAAGCAATCATAGTCACATATATGATAAAATCGTAACATGGGCATGTAAATAGAAAAACAACATATCCATATATCATACAATTGATACTTATCTTTAAAAATACTGTCACCAACTACTTACAGACCATTCGTGAACCTCCCAACTATAGATTACATTGTTCATCACTCTCAACAGTGAATCACCCTCAAGCTGGGACTGAACTCCACCCAGGGTAAAGGGATTCCTATCCAGGCTAAGGCTCATGGACAACAGGAAAGACTCTATCTTAGTTGCTCACTCAACTAACATCCTATAGCCTCTCATTCCCCACATGCCTGTCCCACCCAAGGAAGTGTGCCCCTTCTCTTCTCAATGGTCCCTTGGCTGCCCCACTTCCCTTCCAGGGCTTCAACAACAGGCCGGACCGTAAGTCTCAGAGCGTTGTAGCTTCATTTTAGCACCTATAGAAATCAATCCCCAAAAATTCTCTCGCTCGGAGAACTGCTCACGAGCCTGAAAAACCGCTTCAATCCCACTCCAAGCTAACCAGGTACACCAACCAAAAGGGACGGGGAAACGGATTTCAGAAAGGTGGAATGGTTGTCTCAAGGATAACGGAAGGTATGAGTGAAATGGTCATGGAGTCATTGACTAGATAATTGAGTGTGTTTTTGGAATCACTGTGAACTCTTTCCCAAAATGATGGTCATCCTGCTAGTTTTTCCCCCCTCCTATCTCTCGTTCGTAAGGTCCTCTTTTCCCGAATAATCCCCCACTGAGATAATTTTCCCCACGATATGAATGCATGTCCCCAACTTGACACTTGTCATATCAGAAGTTACTTTTGTCCACTTGTCCCCAACTTTAGAACTTAGGATAAAATTATCCATACTTTATGTTTTGGGAAATATTAATACAATATTCCCTTGAATTTTGGCCCTCCCTTTCCCTAACTGGTGAAGTTCAGTCCCCCATCTCTTTTATCGTGGTTGGTCTGCGTGCAATGATGTATTTTATATTAATCATGAGTCATGTACAAAGTAGGCGCATTGGCCCTTGACATCTAGGCGCGCTAGCCTAAGTCCAAGACATAAGCATTCCAGCTTATAATACTAACTCACCAGCCTATAATGCATATTATATACACAAAGGTTCGTTGACCTTAATATTCCACGCACTTAGTTACTGTGCGTTGTATCCTCTGTCTCTAAGGTTGCACGCACCTTAGTTATTGTGCACAGTATTCCTAAATGTGCACATTACATCCCTTTACTGCGCAGTATATGCGTGCACCATGCCATGATAGGTGTATTACAAAAATGATGTCTAAACAGCTCACTAGCTTAAATATACTTGGATTATATTTACATTTGGGTTTGGTCAAGGGATATTACAACAATCACATAGGAGAGAGTTCCCTATCATCCAAATCTAAATTAATACCTTTCTAAATCTAAAAGAGAACCGCGCTAAAGAAAAAAATAAATTTGAATCTCACCAACATACTATTAAACATTGGTTTGATAAAACATCTATTGGTGAAAAATAATTTCAGGTTGGTAATTTGGTCCTTAAATGGGATAATCAGCATGAGGACAAAGGAAAACACTCAATGTTCCAACTATTTTGGCTAGTTCTTTTCATGATCAAAGACCTTGAAGGGGATGTAGACCTCATCCCCATCAATGGCCAAATCCTAAAACATTACATCAACTAGCCTTTGAGGAAGCTTCCCCTTGTACATAAATAAAGAGTTTCTTTTCTCGTCTTCGATTTTAATCTCAGTTTTACTTTACCTTCTTTTTTTTTCACATCCCTTGCTTTGTTTTATGCTTTGCAATTTATTTATTTTTCCAGTTGATTTTACCTTTCTCTCTTAAATTTTCTTACCTTGGACTTCTCAGAAAACTTGATGTCTTGGATCTGAATAACTTTTGAAGTGTGACACATTGGTATCAAAATCTTGTAAAAAAAAAAATTGGCTTCTAGAAGTAACTTTGTATTTATCTATGTTACATTGCTACACATTACTTTGAGATAGATCCAATAGAGTAACATATTTTATTAGAAAACAAGCAGCGTACTCTTAATTGTAGCAAAGGCAGGTTGATTGTCATACCCATGAGGGTTTTTCTTTTTTTTGTTCAAAATTAAATGGAATCTTCTTTGGAAATTCATTTTTAGTACTCATGGAAATTTTCTCATGGAGATAGCTCATCTATAATCAAGTTGGTAGATCTCACTTTCACATGTGTCATCCCACATGCCTTTAAAGGAAACCTGGGATCCCCCAATCCACCTCTCTCTGGACTTAAGAGAATCATATTATACAGGTAAGGGCTTGGGGAAAGGCATTCTCGCTCATCTGGGGCATGCAAGTATCTCCATTGGAACTATGGACACTCTCTAGTAGTGGAGAAAGTCTTGTGACACAGGGGTGACTCTGTCGGGGCTATGGACACTTACTGGTAGTGAAACAACACCAGAGAAATGCATAATCAACTTGTATTTTCAGCATTCCTGACATATAATTTATTTGTTGTACTTATCATGCCTTCCCAAAACAAATCTGATAAAAATGGTTATATCATGATAATCAATTTTCTTTGGGCATGGTTATGACCCTTCCCTTGCAGCATACAAACTTGGCTCATTGAAATTAGTTTTTTTGAATACTATGGGACATACTCTTTCTCTCTTGGGTCATGCACTACTAGTGTTTACATTCTCATAAGTTTTATGTTTAGATACCTCTTTGAAGAGATTTATGGCTTCACCCAGTGTGTCATCATTTGTTCTACCATGGCATAACAACTTCCCTTTTTCTTGTTTTCTTTTTGAAAATCACTTTATTTTGCTAATAAAATGGGACCTCTCATTTTCTCCTTGGAAACTTCTAAAGTTGCTAAGAAGAGCTACCCTAAATTCTGGATCTTTAATAAAATATTTTCACCCCTCTATATTCAAGTTTCTTTATTTTTTAGCTTGGTTTTGGTTTTGACACTTAGAAAATTTTCAATAATCATTTTTTTGGATACCGGATAAGTTCCTCTTAACTCCTCTAATACATATAGGAGAAGCTTCTCTTAAGTTCTCCGATGCACATCGGAGGAATTTTTATAAAGTTCTCCAATATGCATCGGAGGAGTTTCTTTGAATTCTATCGATACACAAATTTATAACTGACCGAGTTAATATTAACTCATCCAATTCAACTAGAAGAGTTATCATGAAATATGTCAATTGAACCGAAGGAGTTCCTCTAATCTCCTTTGACATGCAAATGAAACCATCGAAAAACTTCCCATTACATTCTCTAGTACATACTAGAGGTTTGCCTACCAATTTTGTCGATGCACAAAATTTTTCCTTCGAAGGAGTTCCTCTCAATACCTCTGGTGTGCATCAGATATCTTTCCACAAATTCATCCAGTATGACCAGACCACTTTCAAACTTCACCCTCGATATGACCTTTATTGTCGATCAAGTTCCTCCCAACCACTCTGGTTGCATCGAATTGTGCACCTAGGATTTAAAGGAGAACTCCCCTATTATTTTTTATCATTTTTCTTGTCACTAAGAAGGAAAGAGGATCTTCAAACATTCGGTCGACGATCTATCACACCCGTGAGATTTTTCATCCTCCATCTGTCCACGTGACATCGGAGCAGCCAAGTAATCCCTAAGACCCTTCACATTTCTTTCACTCGTTCCATTTAAGTTAGGGTTAGTAATTTTTTCTTCGGCCTTTACTGACAGTCCCCCCACCCATCTCTCTAATCGCTCTCCATTGGCCCATGTCTCTTCCCAAGCCATTCCTCACTCAATCCATCCTGCCCATAGACTTTACCATCAATTGAATTCTTTCCCCTTTCTTTCTTTGACCCTATGACCTGTGACTTCTCTTGAAACCCTAAAGATGGATTTATTCATCACCCCACC
>SNQJ01S0072108.1:40182-66548 GCA_010110895.2 Picea sitchensis | reverse complement strand
TATATATCGATACCACCTTCTGATAACTCTTCCTTCTCGTTCCTAGAGCATCGCTCGACTGAGATAGCACGAATCAGACCCATGATTGTAGTGGGATTTTCTCACCTCACTCTATCACCTCTGCATACCCTAACTTGTTCTCATTCTTGGTTCTTATTAAAACTTCATGCATTTAACATCGACGTAAATCCATTATCATACCAAAGTTGTGCGCCAAGACTGGAAAGGATCAATTCCTTCCCCCATCTAACACTTAACCAAATGTCCAAAACATTCACACAATTGGCAAGGTTTCCATCATGGTCTCTGGCACATAACCGAGAAAGATATTGTGTTTTCCTCTGGACTTGTTGAAGGATTTATTACAAACTCCTTCAGTATTCTTTCCCAACTCGTCAAAAAAATTAACCTAAACGCTTCTAGAAGTATATTGGAAGAGTTAATATGAACCTTTATGGTGTCACCATAGTGCACTTAACAACATTTCCTCCAGTCTATATGTGCTAATGACACCAAATTTTTTGATGTAGTCATATGGATTACCACAAACCCTTCCAACACCACAAGAAAACCTCCAAAAATTTTCTTTAGTTCTAATTATGTGTTATGACAAAGTTATCACCAATTGTGTCTATATGAGGTCTTGTTCACCGACATACTTAAGATAAGCACCTTTTGTTTATTGATGGCCTTGGCAACAACTTCATTGATGTAGTAACATAATTTCCTAATAATTTATCCTATATCATATTTTCATGGCTAACTTATTAAAAAATCCCCTAATAGATAGCCAGAGAAATTTCCATCTTCATTGTTAGTTCCACTTTCCTTCATTGGCCAAGTTGTCATCAACTTCACTGATCCACTTGGACTTTTCCCAAGATAAGCCTAACTTCCTCAAGCTCTCACTATGTCCCAGATCATCTTATCCTCTTCAAAATATGACTTTCCCCCTTAAATTGACTCAAGTGATTCCTCACGTATCAAAAATAGGTTTACATGGACAGATATGTCTCTAACATCCTTTTACTACTCAAATGCTCAAATTTTATATGTTTAAAGGAACCGATGCTTCATATTTATTTTCTTTACATGTTTTATGTATTAATTATTACTATGTGTCGTAGGTTCAAATATGTCACCACACAAGAAGACAACTAGCAAAGTACTCGTGAAAGAAGTTTCTAAAAGTGGAAGCAACAGAAGGAAGAACCTAATTCCTCGAGGGAAGTATATAATGATACTATAGGGATATTAGAGAAAGGGGAAGATCCACTCAAATTGGTTGATATTTTTCAGATGTTCAAGAAGCAATACTTCCTCATAGATCTCGAAGATCAGGACGAGATCAAAATATTCAAAAATATTCAGAGGTCAGGATTGCATAGAGTGGTGTCTCATGCACCAATGTTCCCTTGTGTAGACTTGATTTCATAGATCCTTAATCATGTGGACCTTGACAATTGATACATACTTAATGATAAAGGGGATCCCATAGCATCACTCCAAGAAATAGATCTATCTAATTATTATCATTTGGAAAAGGGAACCCGGTCACTGAATGAGGATCTTATCAGTGAGTTCAAGCATATGACAAAGGACCTATTCAAAATATGACATAAACAAAATAAATATTTCAAGCTCAAACCATCTGGCGACTATCCAACCACTGCATTGAGAAATCCATACCAATTCATCATAGAAATTCTTTGCATACTATATGTGGAGCAAGATGATTTGGAATTCACTATGTCCCTAATGTCCCTAATATACCACTGTATTGATGAAGGGTCGACATTCAAATGGGTTTATAACTTATAAGCAATCTAAACAGAATCCATCACAGTTGTCAAAGAGACCGAACCTACAAAATTCCCAAGTTTTCATATGGTATCTTACCTCTTGGATATTATGTGTGTACCCCATCAATATCCCAATATGGGTTGGGCATGGAAACCAACCAACCCATTTATACATATATATTGTAAGGTGCTCTGGGAGCACAAATATAATACATAAAACCATAGGATTTGCGACCACATCTTAGAGCCTCTATATGAGCTCATCTTTTTTGTACCAACTCCATGTATGGCAGATAGAGTGTTGACAATAATCTGAAATATTGAGGATTGGTACCTCATGGAGCATGGAACCTACATAATGATATACGGGGATACCAAATCTCCCCATCTTCTCTCGAGATTTGTGCCAGACAGACTAGTACTCCAAGAAATATTATATCAAACTATAATTTATGGAATTATGGAAACAATGTGTCATGATAAGAAGATATCTGACCCTCACTTCCATTGTGTTTCATCTCATACTCATTTGCAAGCACCAAGCATGCCAAGGATAAATTATATATGCTACTTTCATATCACTTCAGAGGAGAAAAGTCCAGGATACATGATCCCAAGAAAGTAGTAAAACATTATTGCAACCAAATAAAACATACTTGGAAATATTCCTCGGCTACTAAGGAAGAGGAAGAGGTTCACTTTGGATCTCGGACTTATAATGAAGTCATTTCCAAATAGTAGGGAAAAATTATAGGGAGGATCACCGATGAATAAAAATCCCATGAATAAGTGTGAAAGAAAGAAGAAGAATAGGAAGAAGAAAAAGCGTTGGCCACCACTACATCTACAGATTTTCAATAAGTCGAAGAGGAAGAACCAATAGCTAACAAGAAAATAAGGAAGAAGGAAAGGGTCCAAAAAAAGAAGGAGGGCATTGTTGACAAGAAGAGAAATATCGTAGAGGCCAAGGAAAAGGTGGAAGTTGAAATTGAAATAGCAACAATGATGACAATAGTGGAAGGAGAAGAAAAGGAAATAACAGAGAAAGAAGGAGAGGATGAGAGAGAGGAAAAAGTTGCAACAGAAAGAGAAGAAGTAGAGGCAGTGGCGGTAAAATAAAGATCGTCAGATGAATTTCTAGTTAAAGCAGTCGAGGAAGAGCATCGAAGAAAGTACTAAGAATCTATTAATGATGACACCTCACCTATGGATATAGATATCCCAGAAACATCATCAGAAATTCTCGATGGTCACATTCAATTTGATGGAATGGAACTGGAGCTTAGAACACCATACAAACCCAACAAAGTGTCAAACTTAAAAAAATTCATATATGACAAATCCACTGGTTGGATTTTGCAAAAACAAGTCAGGAAGGTACAGATCATAGGGGGTAATCCATTATCAGTCTTCACAGAGACTATTGTAACAAAAGATGCTAGCCAAGATCCGCTCTCCATAGAATCCACTAGCACCATCTTCACCAAAACAATGGAGTGGAACCTGAAAAACTTGTACTACCAAAACCAAGAGAAGGATTCCAAAATCAAAGAATTAGAAGAGAATCTCAAGCATGCAAAGAAGGATGAGGATAACCTAGGATAATTTAAAGCATACACTAAAAATTTCTAAACAGAGTTGGATGAGACTATCATAGATATGTACACCCATTTTCACTTCTTTCAACAATTGGTATCTATCATAATGGAACAACATAGTCATGTACAAGACAAGAACACCCATATTGTCACCATCCGAGAGGGCTTAGATGACATAAAATTATGGATCACCGAGAATCCATATTCTCTAGCCAAGCTCCCTTGCCCCTCACAGGTAGAAAGAAGAATTGACTACGGTTTGCTTGATCGGTATCAACAAGATTGGAACAAAGAATAAAAGGAGAAGACTACCTCGATTGCAATTTGCACACAAAATCATAAAGCAAGGAAATTTTTGACACAAAAGCGTTTCCTTCCTCCCATCGAAGAGCTCGGGATAACCATCACTATGGAACAACTCCTTGAAAAAACCAAGCAAAGAACAAATCAAAGACAGGAGGTAACTAAGGAAACTACAAAGGTGACAAATTAGTTAATGGGGAAACACCTTGTCCATCTCGCCAAAGTTCACACTATGATACAAGCACTCATGGCCACCCTAGCGAAGGACATGAAGACTCTCACCCATAATTCGGCCTCACATGAAGTTGGTCTCTAGGAACTTTTATTTCACAGGGTCATATCACTCTACGACCAATACGAGGTTTTGGAAAATTATGTCAAGGTCAAAGGCGTATAAATGAGACAAAACAAAAAAATTGGATTTTCTAACAATTGTACTCTATTTTGTGTTTATTCAACCACCCTCAACTTCGTCCTCATTCTTACACATGTCAATAGCCAGTGAGGGAAGATGAAATGTTTTGTAACTGCTTCTTGTGGAATTCAAGAAGACATTTTCAACAGTTTTTTAGGATCTCTATAAGTAAAGGAAGAGGCCCATTTCAAAAGGTATCTTCAAGCATTGTATACTAACTAAACTATTTTAGAGTTATTACTGTGTTAACTGAAATTGAGAAGCTCTCCGGGCCAGTTTTGATAGAGAGAAGAACTTGTGTAAATGGTTTCTCGTTGTGAACTATTTTCAGAAAATTATATATTGTTTACATGTGTTGTAAGAATGTATTTTTTCCTATAAACTTTTCTTATGCAAATTAATATTGCTCTCACAACTTTGTTATTCTTTCTTATATTTTTTCCTAGGAATATGAGTTGTGTATGTATGTAATAACATGATTATAGACTAATATGGTTATGTATTTCCATACATGTGTTGTCTAACTTTGCTACTTTATAATAACTATCTAAGTGAAGTTATCTATAGGGATTAGTTTCATTTTAGCTGCTCATTTGGTTACTATATATGTATCCTAGCTAGGATAGGTTAGTTAGATTTATTTTTGTACTTAGTTATATTGCATCTTCATTTTAATTTGCATTCACCAACCATCCAATCACCCCTCATAACCATAAATGGAATTCGGTCCAGAATTGGGATGGGTCTCCTAAATCAAACGTTGCATATTCTAATTGGTACCATGTATTGAGGATTACCCCTTAATGTTGAAGGGAAATTATACCCATAAACAGGTAGCTAAGTCATACAAAACCATCATACCATGTATGTTGATTGTTTGTTGCAGATTTGGTATAACGGTACCATAGATTTTGAGGGCCAAAATGACCCTATTTTTCGTGACTTGTATATTTACAATCATAGTACCCTAAGGAAATCCATGGTATAGTCAATTCCAAAAGATCGTGTAATGTACCGAAAAAAAATATGTAGATAATTAGAACTATTATTACCAAAATAGTTTATAGAAAGAGACAAAATAGTAAGCACAATGACAATATAGATCCAAATATGATATCTCTATTATCCTGAGAACAATGTTCACTTGCCTCTTTGAGGGGGAAACCTCCAATAGAGAAAATATTGAGTACAAATGATTCAACAAAACAAGTTTTTCATTGCTTTCTACCCCTATATATACTATTTATATCTTCTTCAGAACATTCTAGAGGAAGAACTTTCTAGAGGTAGAACCTTATAGTAAGTCCTCTTAAATTAGACATGGTAACATTATTGCATAGGCCTTATTTACTAATGAAAACCTTTATTACATAGAAAAACATAGTATTATATAGGTTAGGACCCTAACATCCCCCCACTTAAACAAAAAGCTTTTCCTTAAGGCTTGATATGTGGGAATTAGTGTAGAAAGGCATCTAGCTCTCACATGGCATCCTTGGGTTATGTATCCTTCCATTGTACTAAAACTTCCTAAATTGTGTGTTGATGGAGATGATGCTCATGTTGGGATAGGATTGATTATGGATGCAACCAAATGGAAATTTCTTCATCCAATTTAGGGAGAGTAGTTTGAATTTAGCACTTTCTTCCAGTCACTTTCTTTAAGCAAGAAACATTAAAAACTGGATGGAGCTTAGAATGTCTGGGAAGAGATAATGTGTAAGCCACAGCCCCTATATTGTTGCGAATTGTATAAGGGCCATAAACATTTGGAGTAATTTTATGGTAGTGATCTTCTTTGAGGGAAGTTCGATTATAAGGTTGTAGACAAAGAAACACCTAATCCCCTTCAACAAAATGGAATTTGAAATGAAACTGATCAACTTGTTGCTTCATTCTATTCTAAGACATGAACAAATTCTCTTTGATGGTGCATAGAATGTCATATTGGAATGTAAGGGTTCTATCCACCTCCTATACCTTGGAGACACTGAGAAAGTAAGTTAATACAGAGGTTGTATTTTTACCATAGATTTCCTCAAACGGATTCATGCAAGTAGCACCATGGTAAGTTGTATTATACCACCATTCAATGACTGGTAACCATTAAACCCATTGATATTATCATTCATACGCAAAGCACGAAAAACATGGTTCCAATAACTTGTTCATGGCTTCAATTTGAACATCATTCCAGGGATGATAGGGAGTACTGAGATGCAATTGGGTGCCCTGGATCCTGAACAATTCTTGCCAGAATTTGCTTGTGAAATTTGGATCATGTCGGAGACAATATATTGGGGCATTCCATGGAGTTTGAATATATTTTCCATGAAAAATTGATCCATTGTGGAAGCTTTAACTAGGTGTTGTAGGGAACAGAAATGAGCATATTTGGAAAGGCGATCAACCACAACCATGATGACTGATTTATTTCCATATTTAGGTAATCTGGCGATGAAGTCCATAGAGATACCATTCCATATAGCATATGGAATAGGGAGAGGTTGTATTCAAGTACCTTCTTTATTGATTACCATGACCATGGGAGAATAATAAGGGATTGTACTAGGGAGGATGACACCTGTATCTAACAATTATTGAAATTTTTTCTCAATTTCATTGTTTGATCAAATGGGTGAAGATAAGGGTGAACATTGGGAGGAATAATACCAAGGACAAGTGGAATGGAATGATCATGGGGGCCACAGGAGGGTGATATTCCTTGTGGGTTGTCAAAAATGGATTGGTGTTTGAAGAGGATAAGATACATGTTGGGATGAACAATGGGGGAAGGAGTCTCAACTATTTGAATGGCATGGAACTGGGAAATAATGCTAGAATGACCATCTTTTAGGAGTGTTTCCATTCAAAGTGAACTAATAATCTCGGGGGAACATGTTGTGATTCTTTAGAACTTGTATTGATGTCCATCCTATTGGAAACTCATATATAATTCCTTGGAGTTCATGGTAATGGGGCCTAGCATGCGTAACCATTCAACACCCAAAACAATGTCACAACTTCCCATTTCAATAGAAAACATGCAGGATTTCATATGATAATCACTAATTTGCAGGCACACATTTTCACAATGAACCCCACATTTCATGGAACTACCATTAGCAATGATGATTTGAAAGTTATTGATTACATTGATATAACAAAGGGTCTCTTGATCATTAATTTGGTGATGAATAAAATTATGGGTGATGCCACTATTGATGAGGATGATAACTTTCTAATGATTGATATAGAAAATTAAATTAAGGGTTTGGGGAGATGAGATATCAGTGAGAGAATGCAGAGAGATGAGAGTTTTGACCTCAAGTGGATCAAAGGGAGGGTTGGTATCATCATCCTGGGGCAGAGCTTTGGGAGGGGAAACATCATCATCATTTTTAGAAATATCCTCATAAATGTCCATAAAAATATTTTTCTCCTTACATTTGTGCCCCGAGAAATATTTTTCATCACATTTATAGGAAAGACCCTTAAGTTGGCATTCAACCATTTCTTCCCTAGTTAATTTTTAGACCTTAAGAGGAGTTGGATTGGTGGGGCAGAAACATGGAATAAAGGATGCATTTTTTATTTAAGAAGAAACTACATGTTGTGCTTCCTTGGATTGGTGGGGCAGAAACATGGAATAAAGGATGGATTTTTTATTTAAGAAGAAACTACTTGTTGTGCTTCCTTGGTTTAGTGAGTGGCTTCAATCCAAGTATGGGGGTGAGCCATTAGGGCAAGAGCTCATATGTTGTCCTTGAGGCCACTAATAAAGCATTCATGAAAGAAGGTGTATGACATACCTTCACTTCGGAAATCCAATTGCTAAAATGTAGTGTTGCAGTATTCAAGTGTATCGCACCGTTTAATCTTGGTCAAATAGCCCAAATGATGAGTGTATGTGTCAAAGTGTTCATAAAGGTCTACAACAAATTGGGTCCAAGAAATATAACCTTGGTGTGAATTTTTACACCATTTTCACCATTGCCATCATTCTGGATCCAAATATATGACACTGACATTGTTATCGAACTAATTGGTAACTGAGGACACAAACAAATCTCCCTAACTTCCACAGGAAACTAGAACAAAACAAAATAGAATGCATAATTCGCCTTAAACTTCGTTGTCATATAAACTAGTTTAGTGAGGTACAAGTGACATACCTTTTAAACGACGCTTGATCCTCGCTAGTGTCATTCGTGTAGATCCTTCCTTGGGTTTGAAGAATAGTAAGACTATCCAAGAATCACAAACCAACAAAGAGGGAAAACAAAGATATATATATTCTAATGAAGTCTATGTATAAGATCAAGGAATTATACAATAGAAGACGAGATGCTTTTATATGGAAGAAGTGTATTGCTATATTAAATTAAATGGAAAGTGGAGAATACAACCCATGCCTTGATGTTGCAAGGTCCCCTTTCAATGGCTCTTTTCTTCAAAACACATACCTTTGCTCCAATGCCTTGAATGAAGAAGATCCACAATCTGACTTGAAGAACTAAAGAAAATCTCTCAAGCATAATCTGTAGCAGAACTCTCCATGCAAATATTAGCCTATTGAACCTTATCCTTTTCCATGAGATATCCCTCCTTATATAGGGCGAAAGAGAGATGGGTGAAGATATTAGGATGATCCCACTAAATCTGAGAAGCAAGTAAGATCCAAACCGATCGGAGGCTACCTCACCTTTTAGAAGATTCCCTTCTAGAATATTCATGAATTTTGAATTTTCCTTGGCTTTAAGAATCATCTCACCCTATGCAAAAGCAGCATGCGATGACATCGCAGTCCATTTTTAGGGAAGAGTGTGATGATCGAGCATCATCTCACCCCATGCATATAGCAGGGTGTGATGACCTTCCTTGTTATGGTTTTTGGAAGAGGAAAGAAAACCACTTTTCTCATGGAGAAAATCTCTTTTAATATTTTCAGGGAACATGAACAAATGTTGTCAGTTGATCACTGAGGTGACAAAAATAATGTGTAATATAATTTCCCCCAAAGTATGAAGCTGGAACTCGTGACAGTTGAAATACTTTGTATAATGTGTGTGTCGAAAACAAGGAGTGCATAGATCAAAAACATGCAAACAATAAAGCATCTTCATAATAACATACCATCTTCTGAGGTAATCATTCCCATGCTCAGACTACAAGTGACTCTAATCATAAGTGTCAAGTGATTCATGGACACTAATCACACACCGTGGATCCATGACATCATGATTCATCATAGCCACTAGCAATACATTGTGGATCTATGCTCTAAAAGAATTCAAATTCAGACATAGCCATGAAACATACATAGTGGATCTATGTGTCAGTACAAATTTATGAATACTTCGTCGCAAACTGGAAAAAAATGATGAGATCCAGGGTCTTCATTTCCATCATCTCTAAGTACAAATCTAGCCATGTGATTACAGGTGTCGAAGTTGAACATGGTAAAAACCACTTGACTACCGGTCATTAATGAAAATCGTTAACAAGTGCGAGGGAAATAATCATTGATATCAGTGACTCCAAAGGTACCCTAGCACAATCCAACGAATGTGAGTAGATGATTTTAATTCGAACACTCAATGGAATCTTCTTTTGATGATTGCATCTATGTGAGACATTCTCCAGCTTACAAACCTGTGAGATGTGGATCATTGCAGCTATGTGAGTCTTTATCCATCTTAAAAACTTGAGAGAATGTCCCTAAGAAGGGTACGTGGTTCCTACCTGAGACAGAACTAGAATGTAGAGATGACCTCCTCCATTCATAGAGTTGAGAAGAACTCTAGATGATTATCCTGTGGGAAAGGCAATCTGTTGAGTTATACATGCTTGTGGCTTATCACAAGGTGAACGTGTGAAATCCCAAAGTGTTGGATGCATCCTCATGTGAACACAAATGAATATGATGTATTAGCCTCCTCTGAGAAGTAGAGTTGATGAGAAAATCTAGATGATTCTCGTGTGTGAGGTAGTGGGAAAGAAGATCTATAGAGTGGACGAGCACATGTGAACGTGTGAAGATCTGGTTCTTCTGTGTAACGCAGTGAGCCAGAGATATGGACATCCCTATGGATGTGCCCCTAGTATATGAGCACTAGTGGGTGTATCAAATCCCTTGCTATATTTTTCAAGATTCGGACCTGCATGTAACCCTAATTGTAATGTAAAGGGTACAGGTTAGCCCCACCTTAATGTGATTAGTAATAAATGTAAAAGATAATTAATATGGTTAATATTAATTATAATGTGACTTAGAGAGGTCGACCCTATTGTGCTAATAGATACTTATGTTTATAGAACAAATATAATATAAGTAAAGGAATATTCTCCATTGTGGAATCATATCCTTCACACATGTTTGGAAATTTCAGCAAGTACACTTCCTTGGGAAAAGTGCGCACCTCTCTTGGGCACTAGATTTATAGGGTTTGAGAACCCTCTTGTGTGCTAGGTTTTATCTTGGTGATGAAGGTATTTCTATTGAATAATATAGAAAAGGATTTGTTTGGGTTTTATTCCCTTGTTGAGAATGGTTTCCCAAGATAATTCTTGTGTTATTGTGCATGGTGGTTCTTCTTGTGATCTTGATTGATGAAACATTAATGGTTTAAGTAAAATGATAAAATGGAATGAACTTCATGCTTAATGGTTATTGAAAAATAAACATGGTATCAAATCATAGGTCTTGAATAACCCATTGCACAAAACATCAAGGCTAACCGTCCTCTTTTTGCAAAACCATACGGCCCTCCTCGGGTTTCCAGAAATTTGGTACGACCCTCCTTCTTTCTTATTTTAATCCCTTAATACTTGGAATTTGGGGATATTTTTGGCATAGGAGTGTATTTTCTCCTTCAGCGCACCTCCAGCAATCTTCAAATCGAAATTCTGATCATTTTGAAAATTTCACCCTAGGGTTTCACCAATTTCTGCAGAAATTTTAGTATTAGGGTTTTTGCAACTCATTGAAGGAGCTCTTCATCTCACCAGTGTTCTCCTATATTTCAAAGGCTTATTTTTGGCAGTCATAAGTTCAATAAAACCTAAAAGTGTTATCCTATCCTAGCCATTTGGTTTTCTATCCCAATTGACAAAGGGTTGTGAAGAATCTAAAATTACGATGAACAAAACTATGATGGAAAATAAGCTTGATGGATCAAGCAACTTCAAGTTTCTGGAAGACAAGACCTCAAAGGAAGACTTATTGTGGCTGATACAAAAGGTGTCACTATGAAATACCTCCTTCATAAATATTTCAGAGGACAAGGGATCAGCCATGTGCCATTGGAGAAATTATATCATCCCCCTCAGGTATGCACTTGTACATATATTATTTGTATCATTGTCATGAGGGTAATTGCAGAATGAAGGAACCTTTTGCTAAAGTATTAGATCTGGAGGGATCTCAGTGCATTGAGAGGAATAACACACTGAAGTGAAGACTATGGGTTTGATTGTTGAAATTGTCATTCCTCTAACCTATATTTCTAAAGTTTGCTACATTACAAGTAGGTGTTGTAGCTATGACAACAATCCTTAAATTGTTTTGATTCTAGAGATGTACCCATTATTCTCCTTCAGGAGATATTCTTGTTTTCGGTTCCTCTTGTTTTCTTGTTCCAGACAGGTTAAGAACAAATGAAGATGTTCATCCTTCAAAGGGAGTCACTTGACTCATAGGGAGTCAAAACTATTTGAGAAAGAGGAAGAATAGAATCATCAATGAGACAACCAATGCAATAATGCATGATCAGAATATTTCTTTTATTCCATGGGTAGAAGAATGCATGACATAGTATATGTTCAAAACAAGAGTCTTCATCAAACTTTGAAAAACATAACTCCCGAAGAAACCTTCACCAGAGAAAATCCTTAAGATTGAACACTTCAATATATTTCGGTGCCCAGTGTATTTTCATGTACCCAAAGAAAAGAAGTCCAAGATAGATCCTTCAAGAAGAAAGGATACATTTATGGGATAAAACAGTGAATCTTCGAAGACATTCCAGATCTACATCCCTGGTCAGAGAAAGATTAAGACAAGCAGAGGTGTTGTCCTTGAAGAAGAGATATCCTTTCAAAGATCCAAAGAATCTCAGATGGAGATTGATAGTGAGACAATACCTTCTCCCCCTTCAGCATTTCAGAGGGAGACAAACATTATTCCAGATGATCTAGTTTCTCCATTTGATATGTTCAGAGATATTGCAGTAGGGCATAAAATACCTACCTAGACTCACTCTGCAATAGGCAGAGAAACATACAAGCCTCTCAAGACACATCCCGAGAAAGAAAAAAATATTTTTTTGAGTTATCCTTCAATCATGAGCCACCTCATTGATGATGAGCCTCCCTGTCTTAGTGAGGAAACATGAGAACAGGTATGGCAAGATGCCATAACAGAATAATACTAGTATATCTTAAATAATGGTGCATAAGGGAAGTATGTGATAACTTCCAAGTGAATCTATAATATCAAACATGTAGCTGATAGAAGTATCCAGAAATAAAAAATGAGATCTATATCCAGAAGTTTCTCACAAACAGAGGGAGTTGTCTATGATGAGACACTTGATTCAGTAAACCTGACATACTTCCATTCGTACTACTATCCATGAGTTGGAAAATATATCATATAGATAAATTATTGATGAGTTTGGACTTCAACAAGAGTTTTGTTGATCCAAACCTATATCATTACAGTGTTGATGACAAGAGACTGATTTTGATGACTTATTGAGAAAACCTTGTTGTTGGATACAAGTAATCCTTGACTTCTAAATTAGAGATGAAGAATCTGAGAATGATGCACTACTTCTTGAGACAAGAAGTATGATAGAGGACCAATGAGATTTTCCCGATTTAAGGAAAACATACAGTGAAAATATTACAGAAGTTCAAGTATGACATAATGCAAAATCCATCGCGATGGATTGATGATTATTCAGATGAGACTGATCCATAGTTGATTGGATCACTGATGTATTTGTTTAACACTATAATTGATTCATTCCATGAATTTTCTTAGCCATTTCGTGAGTCAACCGAGACAGACTCACTAGACAACAACAAAACATGTATTACGATATATCTGAAACACAGTTGGATATAAACTGAGACATGCCTTCAGTGATAACTTGAGTTTGTAGGATATACCGATTCAGATTGAGCAGAAAGTACAGTGAACCAAAAGAGAAAATATGGTTAATGTTCTACCATGAATTTTTCCATGGTTTCCTGATACAGTAGGAAACAAAAATATGTGGCCTTGAGTGCACCAAAGACAGAGTGTATATAGCAGTGAGTGTGTGAAGAAATGTGGCTTCAAAAGGTTCCGACAAATTTACTTAACCATGAGATGGATTCTATGATGATAACCAATATCCATGTATAAATCTCCTTGACAACCAAGTGTTTCCTGATGAATCAAAACATGACAAGATGAAATATCCTTATATCAGAGATATGATGCTAAGGAAAAATCGTACACATGCAGTACCTTCCTACACATGAGCATATTGTAGAAATATTCAAAAAAATAACTTGGTGAAGAATGCCTCCCTAGTTGAGAGGGAGTATTGATGACTCCAGGCAAGACAAAATTCAAAATATATCCATGTGAGACTTGGCATGATAAAGAATGCCTCTCTAGCGAGAGGGAATGTTGATGATTGTAGCTATGTGATACATTCTCTATCTTACAAACCTATGAGATGTGGATCATTGCAGCTATGTGATTCTTTCTCCATCTTACAAACTTGAGAGAAATACCCTAAGAAGGGTACATGGTTTCTACCTGAGACAGAGCTGGAACGTAGAGATGACCTCCTCCATTCAAAGATTTGAGAAGAACTCTAGATGATTATCCAGTGGGAAAGGTGATCTATTGAGTAGGATGTGTCTGTGGATGAGCACAAGGTGAACGTGTGAAATCCCAAAGTGTTGGGTGCATCATCATGTGAACAGAAATGAAGATGATGTATTAGCCTCCTTTGAGAAGCAGAGTTGACGAGAAAGTCCAGACGATTCTCCTGTGTGAGGTAGTGGGAAAGAATATCTATAGAGTGGATGTGCTTGTGGACGAACAAAGGTGAACGTGTGAAGATATGGTTCTTCTGTGTAATGCAGTGATCCAGAGATATGGACATCCCTATGGATGTTCCCCTAGTGGATGAGCACTAGCAGGTGTATTAGATCCCTTGCTATATTGTTCAAGAGTCAGACATGCCTGTAACCCTAATTGTAATGTAAAGGGTACAGGTCGGCCCCACCTTAATGTTATTAGTAATAAATGTAAAAGATAATTAATCTAGTTAATATTAATTATAATGTGACTTATAGAGGTCGACCATGTTGTGCCAATAGACACTTCTTTTGATAGGACAAGTCTAATATAAGTAAAGGAATATTCCCCATTGTGAAATCATATCCTTCACACATGTTTGGAAATTTCAGCAAGTACACTTCCTTGGGAAAAGTGTGCACCTCTCTTGAGCGCTAGAATTATAGGGTTTGAGCACCCTCTTGTGTGCTAGGGTTTATCTTGGTGATGAAGGTCTTTCTCTTGAAGAATATAGCAAAGGATTTGGCTGGATTTTATTCCCTTGTTGAGAAGGGTTTCCTAGGATACTTCTTGTGTTCTCTTCTACATGGTGCTTCTTCTTGTGATCTTGATTGCTGCAACATTAATGGTTTAAGTAAAATTATAAAATGGAATGAACTTCATGCTTAAGCCTAGGTTTTTGAAAAATAAAAATCTTCCAATCAAGGGTCAATGATGTGAACCCACTGTTGAAAGTGAAGAAACCTGTCATTGAGGCATGCAAGCTCTAGTGTACTAAATGAATTCTAAGTCTTGTTCCCGGATAATGAGTTGAAGTCGACAAGAAAAGACTCGTCATAGGAGGGCCTTGATGTATCCCCCATCAATGAAAAAAAATATGTAACAAATTTGAAGTAGATCAGAGTATGAAGTGATTCGGAACTGACACAGGGAAGGTCGACATGGTAGAAAATTTATGACTGCAGATGGTCGACTCGATAGAAGGATTGTTTAGGTTGGAATTATCTTGAACATATGAACGACACGACAGTTATCTCGGCAGCATTGAATCAAGGAGGAACCAACATATGAACTTGTGGATGGTCAAATTAGAGGCAAATGGATTTCCCAACCAAAATACAATGATGAAGGGGGGTGTCATGTTCAAGAGCGACTATTACTGCCACTAACACAAATACAGAGACACATTTCTTTCCCAATTTCCCCCCACCATTTTGGGCGAGTACCTCTTTATTTTTACGAAAGATTACGGAGGATAGAATATGCTTGTAGATGTAAGCTCATCCTTCAAACAAGTCCCTCCGAGTATGTTTAAAGTACCCTAATAAGGAGTGGTTTGATCCCATATGGATATTTCAATGTTTGTTTAACGAGTCCAAAGAAAGAAAACTCAGGGGTTTTTCAATTTTAGAGAATCTGAAAAACAATTAAAGAGAACTCCATCAGGTATTTTTTCATAAGTTAGTCTGACGAGACCGAAAATGATATAACCTACTTCTCATCAGATGTTTTCTTCAAAAACGTTTATGAGCGTGAAAATAACAAGGTCCCTCAGCCATCTTTTCATGTTTAGGGAGCTATAAAAGAGATTAAAGGATACTCCATCGTTTTTCATTTTTCAAATTACCAATGCGAGTTCGAAAAAATGACAAAAGACTACTCGATTAGATTCTCATGATTTCATGAGTGTGAGAAATAATTAAGACTCTGCTCGGATTTTTTCCTAAAAAACCCTAAAAGGATCTATACATAAGAAAAATATGCGAAAATAAATTAAAAAGGGTGGACCCTTGTTCCAACGTATTGTCTCTAGACCTTTTAATATTCAAAATTCAACACTTTGCCAAGTTTTTAATACTTTAGGTCATGGATAAAATATAAAAATAATATAATTTTGCAAATAAAAAGTGGTAAAAAAAAATAAAATAGGCCCAAAACACCATTTTACCATTTCATTTGCAAATTTACCCAAATAGTGCTCCAAATCCCTTTTTCTCCCCAAATTTTAACTGTCGATTGTGGATCGTGTCATGGATCATTTTGCGAACCGTCTCCGCCAAACAGGTAATATTCTTCTTCTTCATCTTTTCATGGTTTCAAAAAAAAAATTATTGGTTAAATTTGTGTGTTGGGTCGATTTTTTGGGGCTACCTACGCATTGAGATCGTCGCAGCTGCCCTATATCATGAACTGTGATGATATTGCATCATCGTAGGTGACCCTATAGGCAGGGTGAAACAATGTCGCTCTGCATGAATGTGCATCCCTGTGATGACTGCAACCAAAAATTTAAAAAGATAAACCTAACTAGAAAAAACCCCCAAGAAAGATTTTTTTGTTTCTAATCTTCTTTTATTGTTCCTTGGTAGGATTTCCTTGGTCAAGATGCTCGAGTGGCATGAGCAAGAATAAAGAAGAGGATTACTTCGTCGAGAATGACCTGGGGACAGTCATGGCTCTAAGGCAATGTGGGTTACTCAAATTTTTCAGGATTTAGGGCATCACAGCCCAGTTGAGGCTGCTAGAAAATTTGGTTCACATGTGGGATGTGAATGAACATGCATTTTGTGTGGGTGTCCATACACTCACAATAGATATAGAGGATATCTATTTCCTGACAGGATTGTCTTGTCGTGGTTCATAGGTGTCACTCACATGCAGCAAGGGTGGAGGTGAACCTATGGATTACTATGTTCACCACCATTGTGTGTTAGGTACCGAGAAACACAGTGGCAAGGTAGCCATTAGAGATGTCCAGGATTTACCATTATAGACTATCCTTTACACCATTACTCACATGGCAGGGAGTGAAACTCCCCATATGGATTTGCACATAGAGTGCATGGTGTTAGCACTGAGAGTCACCCTCAGATTGCAAGAGGATAAGCCCAGTACCCATCAGAATGTTTGGTGGATGTTTGTTTTATGAGTGGAGGTCAAATGGACATAGCTCAGTACAAGAAAGTTTAACACAGGAACTGGACTAGCAATGCATAAGGAAATGAGGTCCTCATTAACTTTAGTCAGTGGTTTAAGATTAAAGGTGAGAAGAAGGAAGACTTAGTGAGAAAAGTGGACAAGTCTGCCATGAGCATTTGACCTTCAAGCAGCTTGGTGAAGAAAAACTCAGGCACAAGAGCACTCTTTAACCTAAGTTTCAGACACTAAAAATATTACAGCAACATAATAATCAAACCTCCATTACTAAGTGGCTACAACAACTCATCTAGATACTCCATGCACGAGCATTTCAACCTAAGAAGAAGCTAGATAACAAGGAAAGTACTACAACAGGTCATTGTTGCATTATAATCAAACCTACATTACAATACAACCACAACCCTCAAATGGATCCTCCATGCCAGAGTGTCTCAGCACATTTTACACAAGAATATGAAAGGAACTGACTTCTATTAATGTGAAAGTCTCAAATCATATACATAACCAGAGAACAACTCTGACATCAAAAATTGCATAGTAGGGAGCTATGCTCAACTAGTTGGTGACCATAAAAAAATATTGAACTGATCTATTTATACTCAGATCATTCCACAACTACCAAGAGTGTGATCTAGCCATTCCATTCAAATCCTTTCGTCTGCACCTTCTTTTTTCATACTATGCATGTATCCTCCTGTCATATGAAAACTCAACTCAGCATGGGCCTACAAGAAAAATTATCCATCATGGTACCTTGGGCTGACAGTTTTGTCTCCATGGCCAGACCCTCCATGCCTTCTATTTATGGAGTGAGTCGAGGTTTCAACCATCATTCCTTTTCATTAACTATTTTTTCCTTGGGATCACAACGATGCTTAATGCCTAGGGGGCGGCTACGTGTTTCTCTCGGATTTGATGTTATATAAGATTTGATGTTATATAAGCATGTGATTGTAGGGTTGTCAAAGGCGGTTTGTATTCACACAGCTTTTGAGCCTGCAATTCACCACCTTCTGCCACATATCTCTTTTACTATACCATGGTTTCGATTGTGGGACCGCTCAAGAGTTTTAATGCTCGATCAAGTTGCGTCCCCGCAATGAAGTGTGGTCATCGATTTGGTTGAGATATATGATTTGGGAAATCCCCTCTTTTGTTGCCACACACCACTCTTGGATGGACCCTTCTTCTTGGTGAAAATATCAATGGCTCACAATTACTTTGGGAGTTCGGGCGTTGGGCCTTTTCAATGCATAGCTCTTACAATCATCTGAAGTGCAGAATTCCTGAAGTGTGATATTTGGCACCACGTGTATTCTTGTTTTGGATGGTTGATATTTACTTTGGGAGTTTTGGATTCGGAAAATTCCACCTACTTTCTCGCACAATTCTCTAAAGTGTCGAATTCTCGAAGTGAGAGATCTGGTGACGCATCGCCTCTTGATTTGGACGGCCAAGATTTATTTCAGGAGTTTGGGCTTCGGGCCTTCGGGATTCCTTTACTCACTCAACTTCTTCTTTATTTCTCTTGGAGTACGAGATCGCATGACATGTGTCCCATGTTGAAATATCAACGACCACGAGCGATGCAGGCTCACAACTAGCAGATACTTTAATTTCTTTTCTGATCCCCGTAATGTGAATATGCTCTTTCATAGCGGGATCGATATGCACCATTGATATGTTGATCTAGCAAGATCAATTATTGTGAGCGATTGCAAGATCAAAACTTGTGGAAACTATAATTTGTATCCCGATCCCCACAATGCCTCTCCACCTTTGATTTCTCTCCCATGAGATCTGATGGTCGTGACTTAATCTTTTTGATCTGACAGCTGATCTTTCTCTCGCTCAGATATTACAGCTGAAAAATGAATCTGTTCACATGCAAGTATTTTGAACCCAAAAAGGTTTGTGCTTGGATATTTCATGTGCAGACCATGGACTTGGACAACCTACTTCCCGTAACAACTATATGTGATAACATTTGGCTCTACAGGGGATGGCATGCTCCCTGTGAGCTTCCAAGAACGAGTAGTTCTAGTTCCTTAGTTGTTGGGTTGTGGATTCGAGCTCAAATACATCTTGTTGAGGAAAACATGCTAACATGTACACTACTCTACTTACAAAAAGAAAAAAAACACATGTGCTCCAGGAGGAGCTTATTTATGTACAATCCTAGACTAACTGATTTTTTACAATGTGCTAGGTGAAAGAAAACTTCCATCATAGCCACCCAGACTGTTTGGTAATACAATTCTTATTTTCGTTGCAAATTAACCACAAAATGTAAGGTAAGTATGATAGTAGAATGAAAACATGTTTTGGAACACTGACAATGCCCACAAATGATGATAAGATGAATAATTTTGCAGGCTCCAATGCTTTTGGAAAAATCAACTCCATATATAACTCCACGGGGTCATAAAATTTGTAATAAGGCATGCTAAACTGGTAAGAAATTACCTCCTTTACTTCATTATTTCTCACATGTTGTTTGATGTTCCTAGAGTGTACAGGTAGATAAAGGATTGATGCAGGTTGGCTAATCCCAAGTGATATTTGCTCATTTACAATTGTTGGACAAGAGATAAGTTGCAGATTTAGCTCTTCCTTTTCTCCTTCATGTCCCTCCAAAGGATCATATTCATAATCATCATATACAGGAACCATGATACGAGGTTCCAAAGAATCCATGAAAAAACTCTTCTCTTCATCATCTTCGTTGGGATATTCATCAAAAATTGGTTGTTTTTGGTCAACATTTGAAACAACTTCTTCATCATAAGTAGGGCTGCCCAAAACATCTTCTTCAAGGATAGGAATATCCTATGCATTTTCTCCATAAGATCAGCAAACAACATCTACCTTCAAATCTAAAAAGCTAGGAAAAAACAGAGAGAAATCTTCCCTAGTTCTTTTAACTAGCTTATCATTTATCTCAGCGTCGTAGTCGGGAGAAATATCTACTATAGAATACACTTGATCTTCATCATCATAATATTCAAAAGAGATATGTTTATCTTCATGAACATTTAAAACAATAAATACATATGATATGATTCCATACATTTCTATGTTATTTCTATCATAATGAATATCATTAAACACCTCATGATCTTCATGGTAAATGTTTTCTTCTACAAAAAATGCTTCATCACAAATATGTCTTTCATGACTAGAAGAATCTTTATGGAGCAAAGAAAACTCATCACAACATCCCTCACAAAGATGTTCGGCTGGAAAATACTCTTTGCAAAATGAATTAAAATATGCATGAAAGCCTATCAAAGAGATGATACTTGCAATTGGAAGAGATCTACACCAATCACGAGCAATCCCCTCTAATGAATACCTGAAAAGATTTATCTGGACATCTTCATGCAGGATATGAAGTTGATGAATAAAATCATGAAAATCTAGCAAGTGTTCAGCTGGTAACTCCCACTCTTCTCCTTGAAATTTAGGAAGGCTACTTTCCCATTCATCTCTATTAGGCAGTGGATGAGGGAAACCAATTATTTTTGAAAAATCAGAGAAGGCATACCTCTGAGATAAAATATTTTCCATTTCAAACCAGTGGAGTCACCATGGTGAAATATGAGCAGTCAGAATAATGTGTCCATCTTTAGTTCACCATCTAAAACTAGATCTTTGTAATGTCATTCTTCCCAGGGAGCTTTTCAATCTAAAACAACAGCTAAAATCCTTCTTGAGAAAGCTTTCCTTTATGATAATATTCTTTGGTTCAGATTCAGGTGTTTTCTAGAGGTATATGTGGAGTAGACCTCGTGTGTCTGCCTTTGGGAGCCACAACTGAAATAGTGGAGTCACCAAGTGCAAGTTGCAATCTTCAAGTTAATGATTTCTGATGCACCTTCAGAATCGGAATTTCTTTGTTGTTCAATCCCAGGGAAATGTCTTCAATTCGTTCCCCGGAAATGGCTCCATGAATGTTATCACTGATATTCACACTCAGATTGTAAGAGGATAAGACCAGTACCGATCAGAATGTTTGGTGGATGTTGGTTTTATGTGTGGAGGTCAACTGGACATAGCTCAATACAAGAAATTTTAACACAGGAACTGGACTAGCAACGCATAAGGAAATGAGGTCCTCATTAACTTTAGTCAGTCATTTAATATTAAAGGTGAGCAGAAGGAAGACTTAGTGAGAAAAGTGGACAATTTTTCCATGAGCATCTGGCCTTCAAGCATCTTGGTGAAGAAAAACTCAGGCAAAAGAGCACTCTTGAACGTAAGTTTCAGACACTGAAAATATTACAACAACATAATAATCAAACCTCCAGTACTAAGTGGCTACAACAACTCGTCTGGATCCTCCATGCATGAGCATTTCATCCTAAGAAGAAGCTAGATAACAAGGAAAGTACTGGAATAGGTCACTGTTGCATTATAATCAAACCTACATTACAATACAACCACAACACTCGAGTAGATCCTCCATGCCCAAGTGTCTCAGAATAGTTTACACAAGAAGATGAAAGGAATTGACTTCTATTAATGAGAAAGTCTCAAATCATATACATAACCAGAGAACAACTCTGACATCAAAAATTACATAGTAGGGAGCTCTGCTCAACCAATTGGCAACCATAACAAAATATTGAACTGATCTATTTATACTCATATCTTTCCACAACTACTAGGAGTGTGATTTGGCCATTCCATTCAAAGCCTTTCGTCTATGCCTTCTTTTATCAGACTGTGTGTGTATCCTCCTATCAAATGCAAACTCAGCTCAGCATGGGCCTACAGGAAAAATTTTCCATCATGGTACCTTAGGTTGACAGTTCTTTCTCCACGGCCAGACCCTCCACGCCTTCTATTTATGGAGTGAGTCGAGGTTTCAACCACCATTCCTTTTCATTAACTTATTTTTCCTTAGGATCGCAATGTTGTTTAATGCCTAGGGGGAGGCTACGTGATGCTCTCGGATTTGATGCTATATAAGCACATGATTGCAGGGTCGTCAAAGGCAATTTGGATTCACACCACTTTTGAGCCCACAATTCACCACCTTCCTCCACGTAGCTCTTTTACTATACCATGGTTTCGATTGCGGGACCGCTCAAGAATTTTAATGCTCGAGCAAGTTGTGTCCCCGCATTGAAGTGTGGTCATTGATCTGATCACGATATATGATCTGGGAAAGCCCTGCTTTTGTTGCCACACATTGCTCTTGGATGGACCCCTCTTCCTGCTGTGAAGATCAACTGCTCACAATTACTTTGGGAGTTCGAGCTTCGGGCCTTTTCAATTCATATCTCTTACAATCCTCTGAAGTGTCAAACTACCAAAGTGTGATATCTAGCATCATGTGTCCTCTTGTTTTGTACGGCCGAGATTTACTTCGAGAGTTTGGGCTTCGGGAGATTTTTCATGCTTGCTCGCACAATTTTCTGAAGTGTCGAATTCCTGAAGTGAGAGATCTAGTGACGTGTGGCCTCTTGATTTGGATGGCCGAGATTTATTTTGGGAGTTCGGGCTTCAGGCCTTCAGGAGTCCTTTACTCACTCAACTTCTACTTTCTTTCTCCCAGAGTACGAGATCGCCTAACATGTGTCCCCTGATGAAATATCAACGGCCACAAGTGATGCGGGATCACAACTAGCACATACTTTAATTTCCTTTCTGATCCCCACAATGTAAAGATGCTCATTCATATCAGGATTGATATGCACCATTGATCTATTGATATAGCAAGATCAATGATTGTGAGCGATTGCGGGCTCACAACTTGTGGAAACTTTAATTTGTATCTCGATCCCCACAATGCCTCTGCACCTTTGATTTCTCTCTGATGAGATCTGATGGTTGTGACTTAATCTTGCTTATCTAATGACTGATCTTTCTCTCACTCAAATCTTACGGCTGAAAAATGAATATGTTCGCCTACCAGTATTTCGATCCCAAAAGGGGTTGTGCTTGGATGTTTCCTGTGCAGACCATGGACTTGGACAAATTGTTTCCCTTGATAACTATGTGTGATAACATTTGGCTCAACAAGGTATGGCATGCTCCCTGCGAGCTGCCAAGAACGTGCAATTCCAGTGCCTTAGTTTGAAGTTAGTTGTTGGGTTGTGGAGTCGATCTCAAGTACATCTTGTTGAGGACAACATGATGACATGTACACTACTCTACTTACAAAAATAAAACAAACACATGTTCTCTAGGAGGATCTTATTTATGTACAATCCTAGACTAACTGATTTTTTATAATGTGCTAGGTGAAAGCAAACTTCCACCATAGCCACCCAGATTTTTTGGTAATATAATTCTTCTTTTAATTGAAAATGATCCACAAAAGGTAAGGGAAGTATGACAGTAGAATGAAAACATGTTTTGGAACACTGACAATACCCCCAAATGATGATACGATGAATAATTTTGCAGGCTCCAATGCTTTTGGAAAACTCAACTCCATATATAACTCCACGAGGTCATAAAATTTGTAGTAAGGCATGCTAAACTAGAAACAAATTACCTCATTTTCTTCATTATTGCTCACCTATTGTTTGGTGTTCTCGGAGTGTACAGGTAGATAAATCATCGATGCAGGTTGGCTAATCCCATGTGATATTTGCTCATTTACAAGTGTTGGACATGAGATAAGCTGCACATTTAGCTCTTCCTTTTCTCCTTCATGGCCCTCCCAAGGATCAAATTCATAATCATGATATATAGAAACCATGCTACGAGGTTCCAAAGAAGCCATGAAAAAACTCTTCTCTTCATCATCTTTGTTGGTATATTCATCAAAAATTGGTTGTTTTTGGTTAGCATTTGAAACAACTTCTTCATCATAAGCAAGGCTGCCCAAAGCATATTCTTCAAGGATAGGAATATCCTTTACATTTTCTCCATAAGAGAAGCAAACCACATCTCCCTTAAAATCTGAAAAATCTAGGAAAAAACAAAGAGAAGTCTTCCCTAGTTCGTTTAACTAGCTTCGCAGTGAGGAGAAATACCTACATCATAATACACTTTCTCTTTGTCATCATAATATTCAAAAGAGATATGTTGATCTTCATGAACATTTAAAACAACAGATACATCTAATATGATGCCAGACATTTCTATGTTATTTCTATCATAATGAATATCATTCAACACCTCATGATCTTCATGGTAAATGCTTTCTTCTACAATAAATGCTTCATCACAAATATGGATTTCATGACTAGAAGAATCTTTATGGAGTGAATAAAACTCATCAAAACATCCCTCAAAAAGACGTTCAGATGGAAAATACTCTTTGCAAAATGAATTAAAAGCTGCATGAAAACAAGTCAAAGAGAAGATACTTGCAACTAGAAGAGATCTACACCAATCGTGAGCAATCCCCTCTAATGAATACCTGAAAAATATTTATATGGACATATTCGTGCACAATATGATGTTGATGAATAAAATCATGAAAATCCAGCAAGTGTTCAGCTGGTAACTCCCACTCTTCTCCTTGAAATTTAGGAAGGCTACCTTCCCATTCATCTCTATTAGGCAGTGGATTACGGAAACCAACTATTTTTGAAAAATCACAGAAGGCATACCTATGAGATAAAATATTTTCCATTTCCAACCAATGGATTTTCCATGGTGAAATATGAGCAGTCAGAATAATTCCTTCATCTTTAGGTCACCATCTAAAATTGGATCTCTGCAATGTTGTTCTTCCGAGGGAGCTTTTCAATCTGGAACAACAGCTAAAAGCCTTCTTGAGAAAGCTTTCCTTTCTTGATAATCTTCTCTAGGTCAGATTTAGGCGTTTTCTAGAGGTATATGTGGATTAGACCTTGTGTGTCTTCCTTTGGGAGCCACAACTGAAACAATGGAGTCACCGGGTGCAAGTTGCAATCTTCAAGTTACTGATTTTTGATGCAACTTCAGAATATGAATTTATTTGTCGTTCAATCCCAGGGAAATGTCTTCAATTCATTCCCCAACAATGGCGCCATGAATGTTAGCACTGAGAGTCACCCTCGAATAGCAAGAGGATAAACCTAGTACCCATCAGAATGTTTGGTGGATTTTGGTTTCATGAGTGGAGTTCAAATGGACATAGCTCAGTACAAGAAAGTTTAACACAGGAACTAGACTATAAACGCACAAGGAAATGAGGTCCTCATTAACTTCAGTCAGTGGTTTAAGATTAAAGGTGAGCAGAAGGAAGACTTAGTGAGAAAAGTAGACAATTTTGCCATGAGAATATGGCCTTCAAGCAGCTTGCTAAAGAAAAAATCAGGCACAAGAGCACTCTTTAACCTACGTTTCAGACACTAAAAATATCACAGCAACATAATAATCAAACCTCCATTACTAAGTGGCTACAACAACTTGTCTAGATCCTCCATGCACGAGCATTTCAGCCTAAAAAGAAGCTAGATAACAAGGAAAGTACCGGAACATGTAATTGTTGCATTATAATCAAACCTACATTACAATACAACCACAACCCTTGACTGGATCCTCCATGCCTGAGTGTCTCGGCACAATTTACACAAGAATATGAAAGGAACTGACTTCTATTAATGCGAAAGTCTCAAATCATATACATAACCAGAGAACAACTCTAACATCAAAAATTACATAGTACGGAGCTCTGCTCAACTAGTTGGCAATCATAACAAAATATTGAACTGATCTATTTATACTCAGATTAGTCCACAACTACCATGAGTTTGATCTGACCATTCCATTTTAATCCTTTCGTCCGCT
The DNA here is from genome assembly GCA_010110895.2 of Picea sitchensis. Classification (NCBI taxonomy): domain Eukaryota; kingdom Viridiplantae; phylum Streptophyta; class Pinopsida; order Pinales; family Pinaceae; genus Picea; species Picea sitchensis. Next base: position 40,667 of record SNQJ01S0072108.1, on the reverse strand, counting down.
CCTTCTTCTGTCAAACTGTTTGCGTATACTCCTATCATATGAAAACTCACCTTAGCATGGGCCTATAGGAAAAATCGTCTATTGTGGTACCTTAGGCTGACAGTTTTGTCTCCACAGCTAGACCCTCCATCCCTTTTATTTATAAAGTGAGTCGAGGTTTCAACCACCATTCCTTTTCATTAACTATTTTTTCCTTGGGATCATGACGATGCTTAATGCCTAGGGGGCTACTACATGATGCTCTCGGATTTGATGTTATATAAGCACGTGATTGTGAGTCTTTCAAAGGAGGTTTGGATTCACACCTATTTTAAGCCCTCAATTCACCACCTTCCACTGTGTAGCTCTTTTACTACACCACAGTTTCGAGTGCAAGACCGCTCAAGAATTTTAATGCTCGAGCAAGTTGTTGTCGATTAAGGTTTGTTGTCATTGATGTCAACCCTTGAATAAAGCCTCGCAACACAAAGGTTTGGGTAATGGAC